>CAMRHE010000205.1:3432500-3614121 GCA_947044405.1 Leptodactylus fallax | reverse complement strand
TCCAGCAAAATATGCTTTTCAAATGCCAAGTGTCGCTCTTTGTTTTCCGTGCGCTGCTGTGTGCCCAAAAATCATTTTACACCCACATGTGGGGTATTTCTGTGCTCTAGAGAAATTGCACAACAAACTGTGAGATGTATTTTCTCCTTCAACCCTTTGTGAATGTGTTAATTTTAGGGATAAATGAATGTATTATTGGATAAAAATGAAATGTCTAAATTTCACCTCCATATTGTTTTAATTCTTGTGAAATGCTTAAAGGGTTAACAAACTTCCCAAATGCTGTTTTGAATTATTTGAGGAGTGCAGTTTTGAAAATGGGGTGATTTATGGGGGTTTCTAATATATAGGTCTTTATAATCCCCTTCAGAACTGAAGTGGTTTCTAAAAAATGAGTTTGGGAAATTTTCTTGTAAATCTGGAAAATCGCTGGTACAGTGCCTTGCGAAAGTATTCGGCCCCCTTGAACTTTTCAACCTTTTGCCACATTTCAGGCTTCAAACATAAGGATATAAAATTTAAATTTTTTGGTGAAGAATCAACAACAAGTGGGACACAATCGTGAAGTGGAACGAAATTTATTGGATATTTTAAACTTTTGTAAAAAATAAAAAACTGAAAAGTGGGGAATGCAATATTATTTGGCCCCCTTAAGTTAATACTCTGTAGCGCCACCTTTTGCTGTTATTACAGCTGCAAGTCGCTTGGGGTATGTCTCTATCAGTTTTGCACATCGAGAGACTGAAATTCTTGCCCATTCTTCCTTAGAAAACAGCTGGAGCTCAGTGAGGTTGGATGGAGAGTGTTTGTGAACAGCAGTTTTCAGCTCTTTCCACAGATTCTCGATTGGATTCAGGTCTGGACTTTGACTTGGCCATTCTAACACCTGGATACGTTTATTTGTGAACCATTCCATTGTAGATTTTGCTTTATGTTTGGGATCATTGTCTTGTTGGAAGATCAATCTCCGTCCCGGTCTCAGGTCTTTTGCAGACTCCATCAGGTTTTTTTCCAGAATGGTCCTGTATTTGGCTCCATCCATCTTGCCATCAATTTTAACCATCTTCCATGTCCCTGCTGAAGAAAAGCAGGCCCAAACCATGATGCTGCCACCACCATGTTTGACAGTGGGGATGGTGTGTTCAGGGTGATGAGCTGTGTTTCTTTTACGCCAAATATATCGTTTTGCATTGTGGCCAAAAAGTTCGATTTTGGTTTCATCTGACCAGAGCACCTTCTTCCACATGTTTGGTGTGTCTCCCAGGTGGCTTGTGGCAAACTTTGAATGAGACTTTTTATGGATATCTTTGAGAAATGGCTTTCTTCTTGCCACTCTTCCATAAAGGCCAGATTTGTGCAGTGTACGACTGATTGTTGTCCTATGGACAGACTCTCCCACCTCAGCTGTAGATCTCTGCAGTTCATCCAGAGTGATCATGGGCCTCTTGGCTGCATCTCTGATCAGTCTTCTCCTTGTTTGAGATGAAAGTTTAGAGGGACGGCCGGGTCTTGGTAGATTTGCAGTGGTCTGATGCTCCTTCCATTTCAATATGATCGCTTGCGCAGTGCTCCTTGGGATGTTTAAAGTTTGGGAAATCTTTTTCTATCCAAATCCGTCTTTAAACTTCTCCACAACAGTATCACGGACCTGCCTGGTGTGTTCCTTGGTCTTCATGATGCTCTCTGCGCTTTAAACAGAACCCTGAGACTATCACAGAGCAGGTGCATTTATACGGAGACTTGATTACACACAGGTGGATTATATTTATCATCATCAGTCATTTAGGACAACATTGGATCATTCAGAGATCCTCACTGAACTTCTGGAGTGAGTTTGCTGCACTGAAAGTAAAGGGGCCGAATAATACTGCACACCCAACTTTTCAGTTTTTTATTTTTTACAAAAGTTTAAAATAACCAATAAATTTCGTTCCACTTCACAATTGTGTCCCACTTGTTGATTCTTCACCCAAAAATTTAAATTTTATATCTTTATGTTTGAAGCCTGTAATGTGGCAAAAGGTTGAAAAGTTCAAGGGGGCCAAATACTTTTGCAAGGCACTGTGCACTGTACACTTGTAAACCTTCTAACATCCAAAATAAATTAAAGGAAGATTAAAAGATGATGCCGATATAAAGCAGAGATATGGTAGATAATATTTATTCATGTATTTTGGTCATATGACTATCTGTCTGAAAAGCAGAGCATTTCACATTTTGAAAATTGCAAATTTTTTTCCAAATTTCCCTCAAATTTCCTAATTTTTTATAAATAAATACAAAAATATTGATCAATGTTTAACACTAACATGAAGTACAATGTGTCATGAAAAACAATCTCAAAATCACTTGTGTAAGTTATAGCATCTCAAAGTTATTGCCATATAAAGTGACACATGTCAGTTTTGAAAAATGAGTCCTGGTCCATAAGGCACTTTTAGGCCCGGTCCTTAACCGGTTAAGTCTGGCCACTCTTAATAAATCAGCCCCATTGTATAACCCATTGTATTATATGGCCAATGTACAGTGCATGTATACCTGTGTCTCAGCAGTGTAGTCACAGCGGTGTATTGCTGCTTGGTGTATGAGTGTTTGTAGGCCACATTCAGAGGACCCAGATGCAAAATAGCCATGAAAAACCTCCATGTTTCATGGCTGTCTTGCACCTGAGGGGCACCCATTTTCACGGATCCCCCCCATGCATTTGATGGCTGGAGGGATCCGTGAAAAAAAAAAAGGATATGACCTATATTTTGACAGTCCGTGACAATGGACCATCAAAATAATAGACATGTAAATAGCCCCATTCACTGACATGAAACTTAATGCTCCAATATGACGTCTGTTAAAAAAAAACTTGGAGCTTGGAGGCAGACTCAGGACTGGTCCTGTTCCTGGCCATTTTACGGTCTAGGCTCATTAACTGAAATGTATGGGACCATGTACATCCATGTGCCGTCTTCTCATGGATCTGTACATGCAGACCTTTGTGTGCATGTATCCTAATATAGGCCATAAGTTTCAAAGTATTAGAAACTTCTGTAGCTGGTTCTATGACCGCATGAATGTAATTCATGTAGTCCATGTAATGCATATTGATCACTGTACATCCCTGGTATCTGCAGTTTCTGTAGTCAGAAGTGCGGCTGTGCAGGAGATATACTGCAGTTACATGGCCCTTGTTTTTAGGATTCTTTGCGGGTCGTATTGTTTTGACACTCAGTAACCAGGAATATAGTATTATGGTTAATCCAAGTAGTATAGCATATCATTCTTAGATGAAATTGCTGCTTTAACAATGGTTAACAGACCGTTCCCTACTTCACCATTTTTGCCCCCTGTCTCTGCTCCGGGAATGGTACAGAGACAGGAGAGAACAGCAGGGAAACAGGGAAAGGTGAGTATTAGGTTTTTTGTTTATTTTATCTATTATACCGTTGGGGCAACTGGGGGGGGCATTATACTGTGGGGGCAACTGGAGGTGTACATTTTGTTGTGGGAGAATACTATGTTAGGATGTTCTCATCGATGTGCAGTATTATATACCACTAGAAAGCCATCAATGCGCTGAATTCAGCGCACTGTCAGCTTTCCCAGTATGGATCCCGGTGGTGGAGATATTGGTGCCATTAATTTTAGCACCGATGTCTCTCTACTGTCACAAAGAGCAGGCCTTACAGCCTAGCGTCATCACTGGGCGGTAGGGAACGCCCCTCCCCGACAATATTCTTCCATAGACACTAGGCTGTAAGGCTCGCCTTTGTGACAGTGGGGGGATATCAGTGCCAAAACTAACTGCACCAATATCTCCACCACCGAGGCTCATACTGGGAAAGCAGACAGTTCTCTGAATTCAGCGCACTGTTGGCTTTCTAGCAGTATACAGTGGGGAAAAAAAGTATTTCCCTGTCGTCCCACAGCAACACAATATTGGGGTATTTCTGCCCCTGTGTGCTGGTAGGACAGAATGGAATTTTTAATGAACAACAAATAGTTAACTGTAACCCCACCCCCTCCTCAATATAAGGAAGTACCAACCCCCCAGCGTGTTTTTTTTTCTGTCCTGTGTTGGTAGGACAGTTGGAGGGAAGGTTATACCTTCCCTATAGTGATGTTATTCAGATTTCTGAATGAATTTGCCCTCCTCTCTCCTGTTTGAGTTTGTTTTGTCTATCCTCCTGTGAGGGTTCTGGTTCCTGTTGGAACAAAATTCAAAGGTTAAAACTCCTTGTCTGTCTTTCCTGCCTCTGCTGCTTAGTCTGCTTAGCTGCAGTGAAAGGCCTTTTTTCAGCTGTTGCTTATAATGGACCAGCCAGACAGGTCTGCTGCCTTTGAGTGTCCACGCTGAACCCTTTGTGGCTATGTAAGTCTTGCATATCTTGTTTTATTGCGACGCACGGCGTTTCCTGCTACTTCTCTCCAGCTCCCATGTGTGGGGGTGCCGGAGTCCAGAGTACGCTGGCATGCGTACGTGATGGCATCTTTAACCTCCTTCAGGTGAGCTGCTAGGAAATGTTTTTTACCTTATCTTCTGCCATTTTTTTTTAAATAAAATCTGTGTAAAATCTATTTTCTGTGTAACCTGTCACAGGTATTGGGTGAATCTTTGCTCTCCATTTCTTCTATATAAGTCTGCTGCTGCTTCTTTTCCTCTGCCTATTTGTTGTTTGGCAGAGAGTGTGCATTTTTTTCTGGTTTTCTTGCTATTTACTCTTACACTTGCAGTAAGATGTCATCCTCTGCGTCTGGTGGTGATGAGTCCTCCAGGTAAGTCTTTGTCTAGGCACAAACATCTAAACTGTCGTTCCTGTGAAATTCCCTTGCCTGTTGGTTACAATTTCATTACATGCCACAAGGGCTGCTTAGGCAGCCCAGTGGCTCAGTGGTTGACACTACAGCCTCACAGCGCTGGAGTCCTGGGTTTGAATCCTGCGTGGGTGTGCTCCAGTTTCTTCCCACACTCCAAAGGCGTGCTGGTGGGGACTATGGATTGTGAGCCCTATATGGGATAATGACTGTCAGTGTCTGTGGAGCGCTGTGGAATATGATGGCACTTCTGTCATACGATCTGATGAGGTCAGTACAGTGGCTCAGTGGATAGCACTGCAGCCTTGCAACGCTAGAGTCCTGATTTCAATTCCTGCAAGGAGTTTGAAGGGGGCCTAGTTTGTGCGGATTGTAACACACTGTGGGCACGAAATGAAACATACTCTTTCACTAGTATCTGAGAGAACTTCCAAATGAGATGCTCTCATCAGATGAAGATACCTTGGAGAAATCCAGCAGACCTCTTTCCTCTAGAGAAGATAAATAGGCTGCTGAAGTCCATCCAGTAAGAAAAAAAAAAAAAAAAAAAGGTATTCAGGATCATATAGGAAGCTAATTCTTCATGTGAGGATTCAGATACGGATATAGCAAAACTGCTGTTTCTTCTGGAGAAAATTCAGAAATTACTGAAGTCCATCAGGTCAAGGGACCATGATGTTGACCATGGGGAAGCCTCTAGTTCCACCTCTAGGGGTCCTAGGGCCTTCAAAGTGTATGACATGCTTAAAAGAGCTATGTCCTCCGAGTGAAAACACCCAGAGAAGACCTGCGTATTATCCAAGAGGTTCAAGACACTCTTCCCAATAGCTGAGGACCAGTTGGGACTTGAGCCCACCACCTAAGCTTGTCATGGCAATCGCAAAATTGTCCAGGCGAACACTTGTACCCTCTGAGGATGGGTCTAGCCTTCAGGACCCCATGGACCACAGCTTTCTCTGCACAGTGTTTGATTGGTATCGCTACTAGTGAGGTAGCTAAGAAGTTGTGCTCCGGGCTCTCTTCATTAAAAAGAGATATTGATTTGGGGGTCTCCAGGGACGAATTGTTGTCCTCTTTGAAGGCTATAGCCCTTGAGGCGGATTACCTCAATGGAACCTCTTCCCCAGGTGAAGTTACCTGCCAAATCTTGGACTTCGGCTGCCCGTCGCCCCTATGGTTAAAACCTTGGAGGGTGGATTATGCCTCAAACTTCAATATTTGCGGGCAGAACACGATACAAGGACTAGTGGTAAAGGAAGGAAAGTCCTTCCGTGGACAGGGCAGACAGCGTCGTAGAGGACAGTCTCCTCAAAGACCGCCACCTGCAAGAGGTCACGTGTGGACGTTCTGGGTTCCTGAGTGGGAACTCCAACTGTCTTTTTTTCCATGATGTCAGGAAAATCAGAAAGCTAAATTTCTGACTATTACCTTCTCCCTCCTCCAAGACACGAAGTTCCTGTGGGGGTAACAGATTCATGGGTCTTGGAGTTAATCCGGTTTGGTTCTGGCATAGTTTTTTCTATGCCTCCCCAGGACAGATTTATACAGACCTCTTTCTGGTTCCAAAACCTTCAGGAGACTGGTTGATAATAGACCTAAGATACCTCAGCAGAGCTATCACAAAAAAATTTCTGTCTGGAAACGTCTGTGATATCCATTCTCCATTATCCATTCTGAACCTAAAGGACCTGCACCTCCACGTCCCTATTCTTCCTGCTCACAGGAAATACTTAAGAATTGCAGTCAGGGCCGGTTTTAGACAAAGTGGGGCCCTGGGCAAAATTAAAAGAGGGGCCCCAAATGCTGATATGCAAACAACACCATCGTCTTGCAGTGGCAACCTCTATAATAACGCCTCTTTTCTGCCAACAAAAAAGTAATAAGCCCCATTTTACCACACACAATTCAAATGAACACCTTTGTACTGCCTAATAGATTTTTTCACCCAGTTATCAGTTATTATAGCGTCTCCTTGTAAATAATAGTCCCTGCTTATAAATAATATTACACCTTTGTCAGTAATAGCTCCCTTATAAATGATAAATAGTGCCCTGTATCAGTAATATTCCCCCTTATCAGTAAGTCACCCCGTAAAAATAATACTGCTCCCTTATTAATAATAGCCCCCTCATAAATAATAGCCCCCTCATAAATAATAGTTCCCCTTATAAATAATAGTCCCCATTATCACTAATAGCCCCCTTTATAAATAAGCCCACTTAACAATTATACCCCCCTTATAAATAGTTACCCCCTTATAAATAATAGCTCCCCCCTTGTAATGGATGCCTTATATATAATAGTTCCCCACTTATAAATAATAGCCCATCTTATAAATAATAGTTCCCCCTTATAATAGCCCCCTCATACTTAAGTTTCCCAATTATATATAGTAACCCATCCTTATATATAATAGTTCTCTGTTATACAGTGTCGGACTGAAGGGCCTTAGGCCCACCAGAGGATCTTGTTCTGGGGCCCCACCCAACAGCTTCCTGCTAATAGCCTACACCACAGCTCCTTCACTGAAGTCTTACATATGTGCTGACTATCTGGTGTTACTGAGTATGTTCCCAGTATAGTCAGCCCCTATAATACTGTGCAGGCCCCAATAACTCCATGGCCAGCTCATGCACAGTACTGTATGGGGAATGACATGGCCATGGAGCACTACACGTATGTGCAAGATGACAGTGAAGGACCTGTGATGCAGACATAGCACACAGGGCTGTCAGCAGGAATTGTGAGCCCCCCCCCCCCCACACAGTATAATGCTCCACATGGTATATAATGCTCCACAGTATAAAATGCTCTCCTGAGCCCTCCAGTTTCCCCACATGGTATATAATGCTCCACAGTGACCCCACACAGTATAAAATGCTCCCCTGAGCCCCCCATAGTGGCCCCACATGGTATGTAAGGCTCCACACAGTATAATACTCCACAGTGGCCCACACAGTATACTACCCCTTAGTGGCCCCAGACAGTGCAATATGCTCCCCAGCAGCCCCACACAATATAATATGCTCCATACAGTATAATATGCACCCCACAATGCCTCCCCAGTATAATGCTCCAGTGGTCTATACTAACACAGTATAACATGCTCCATAATGACCTCTATACAGTATAATATACTCCCCAGAGGGGTTCCCCCAGTATAATGCTCCACAGTGGTCCCCCACAGTATAATGCTCTACAATGGCCCCACAGAGTATCATATGCTCCAGAAAAGCCCCACACAATATAATACACTCCACAGTGGCCCCACACAGTATAACAGGCTCCCCACACTGTCCCTTCCCCCAGTATTTTGCTCCACAGTGGCCCATAGTATAATATGCTCCCCAGAGGGCCCCCGCTAGTATAATGCTCCACAGTGCCCCCTCCAGTATTTTGCTCCACAGTGGCCCCATGCAATATATTATGCTCCCCAGAGCGTCCCCCCATTATAATGTTCCACAGTAGGCCCCACGCAGTATAATATGCTCCCCAGAGGGCCCTCTAGTATAATGCTCATTAGTCCCCCCCGAATAATGCCCCACAATGGCGCCACGCAATATAATATGCTCTGCTGATGGCCCCCCCCAGAATAATGCTCCACAGTGACCCCACTCAGTATAACATGCTCCAGAAATGGCCTCCACACAGTATAATATACTGCCCAGAGAGGTTTCCCCAGTATAATACTCCACAGCGGCCCAAAACAGTATAATATGCTCTCCAGAGCCCCCCCAAGTATAATGCTCCACAGTGGCCCCGCACAGTATAATATACTGGGGGGCCCCTCTGGAGAGCATATTATACTGTGTGGGGAAACCGTGGAGCATTATACTGGGGGTGGCTCTGGAGAGCATATTATACTGTGTGGGGCCACTGTGGAGCATTATACTGGGGAGGGGGCCCTCTGGAGAACATGTTATATTCTGTGGGGCCTCTATTGAGTATTATAAAGTGGGGGGGCTCTGGAGAGCATGTTATATTCTGTGGGGCCACTTTGGAGCATTATACTGGGGGGCCCCTCTGGAGAGCATATTATACTGTGTGGGGCCACTGTGGAGCATTATACTGGGGGGCCCCTCTGGAGAGCATAATGCTCCAAAGTGGCCCCACATAATATAACATTATCTCCAGAGGCCCCCCCCCCCCACATTATAATTTTCCACAGAGGCCCCACAGAATATAACATGCTCCTTCCCCAGTATAATATGCTATCCAGAGGAGCCCCACAGTATAATGCTCCACAGGGGCCCTACAGGTCTCTTCAGACCCCAGAGTATAATAATCGAAGGCCCGGAGGGAGGTGAGGGAAAATAACAAACAGTTATACTCACCTTGTCTTACCTCTGCTGGGCCTCCTCGCGCTGCTCCGTTATCCCCACCGGCGCTGGCTTCTTATTCTCTGCGGCTGACGTCACGCGTTGTGGACGTCACCGCTGAGGCCTGTGATTGGGCGTCAGCGATTACGTGAGGCACGCTGTCAGCACGCCCCACGTGATCGCTAAGGCTGAGGCCTGGCCTCAGCGGTGATGTCCGGAACGCCAGAAGATGACGTCGGACGCAAGGACAGGTGAGTAAAAATGTTTGTTATTTTTATTCACCACGGAAATGGGCCCTGCGGTCCCTTTCTGTTATTGATTTGTCCGGGCCTGACTCCGGGATCCGGAGTCATCAGGTTCCGGATCCCGGGGGCCCCTTTGGGGATGGGGCCCTGGGCAATTGCCCAGTTTGCCCCCCCCCTAACGCCAGCCCTGATTGCAGTGGTTGTAGAGGGTCGGCTGAGACACCTGAATTTCACCGCACTTTCATTCAAGATAACGTCAGCACCCTACGTATTCACCAAGGTGGTATCCACGGTAACTGAGTCACTGAGAATCCAGAGATTCACGAATGTTCCTTATCTGGAAGACTGGCTGTAAAAAGTCTCTCAGGAGAAGGCCTACTACAGCATCTATCATCACGATAAATTTCCTTCAACAATTGGGGTGGATTATAAACTGGGGAAAGTCCCAAATATTACCAGCAACCCAGAAAACATTTCTAGGGTTCATACTTGATTCCGGCCTAATGAAAATATCTCTTCTTCCTCCAGAAGGGAAAGAATCATCAAGGCTGCAAAATTCCTGCTGTTTCCTCGGCCAATCACCATCAGGACAGACAAAGTTTTGGGATTGATGTCATCAGCTGCAGAATCAGTCCCTTAGAAAGTCCTGTCGGCCTGGAATCGCAAAACCAGCGGTCTAGATGGAAGTTTTTTTTTCCTGTCTCAGGAAGCCCGCTCGTCCCTCAAGTGGTGGATTCGGCTAAAAAAACGGAAAGTCCACGGTCCAGCCTTGCTGGACCCTGTTGACTACAGATGCATCACTCACAGGTTGGGGAGCCCACCTGAATGACATTCCGGCCCAAGGGCATTGGAATTCCCTCGAAGATGATTTCATCCAATTGGAGAGAACTGTGAGCAGTACGACTGGCGCTGCTTCACTTTGCCGACCAGTTGAAAGATAAGGCCCGTGATGGCGGACATATGGCACGCGTGCCAGAGAGGGCACGCAGAGCCCTCTCAGTTGGCACGCGCGCCGTTGCCATGATTGCTCACTAACGGGGAATCCGGTACAGGATTCCCCGTTAGTGAGTGATCGCTTCTTTCAGCTATATGCAGGGCCGCTCCGAATGCAGATGAGTTACATACAGTGATGAAGCAGGAGCCGTCCGCGGACAGCCCCTGCTTCACCATTGTGTGTGAAGCACAACTTTGTGTGCTGCGGTCCCTGGAGCTGTGGGCGCGCTGTGATGACGTCACTCACATCGCGCTTGCAGCTCCCTGAACAGTCCGGAAGAAGAGACCTCACAGGGCGGCAGGGGAGTAAGAAGGGGTGAGTATCAGTGTTTTATTATGTTAAACTGGTGGCACATGAAGGGGGGACATCAAACTGAGAGCAGATGAAGGGAGGACATCAACCTGGTGGCAGATGAAGGGGGACATTAAACTGGGGGCAGATGGAGGGGGACAATAAACTGGGGGCAGATGGAGGGGGCATTAAACTGGGGGCAGATGGAGGGGGACAATAAACTGGGGGCAGATGGAGGGGGCATTAAACTGGGGCAACTGGATAGAGGACATTAAACCGTGGGGGTAGCTGGAGGGGGACATGTCTGCCTTTAGTTGCCCCCAGTTTAATGTCCCCATCCAAGTAACCCCACGGTTTAATATCCCCCTCCAGCTGCCCCAGGTTAATGTCCCCCTCCAGCTACCCCAGTTTAATCTCCCCCTCTAGTTTCCCCCAGTTTAAACTGGGGCATCAGGAGAGGAGACTTCATACTGTGGGGCAATTGGAGGGGAACATTATAAAATGGATGAGAATGAGTGTAGTCAATGTAGAATTGGGTGGAGCTAAATTTGCTGCGGTGCGCATAGCCTAATCACAGGGGTATTTTATGTAATACCCCTCTGAACATAACATATAACCAGGAAGTTATTGGCGCTGTGACCCAGACGATTACCATCGTCTAGGTTGCAGCGCCTAAAGAGTTTCACCAAACACCTAAACAACACATACACAAAGTCATCAATAAAGTTTATATTTGACCCTGTCCCTGTCCTGTCCATACCTTTATAGAGTAAAATACACCGACCGCCTCTCTAGCGATATCTGTTACACGCTAAAATAATAGCAATAATGATTATTACTAGAGATGAACATATAAAACATTTCTGACAGGAGGAAAAGTTTCATCAGTCACGTAATACATTGTCACCCATTGAATGTCGCAATATAAAATCCCAGTTTTTGGCAGCTTTCAGATGGATATAATAACAGGTGGTGATTGGAGGGGGGACACTTGTGAAACTTCTGCACTGGGCCCACCAATGTGTTACAATGGCTCCGGCTATATGTGCAAATGCGGACCGCGGCTTACACTGACTGCAGAGTGTAACCTCTGCCCCGACACAAGTCATCAGTGCCTGTGATCAGAAGAAGAAGGAGGACGCTCTTCGTGGGACTGTAGCCATACTGGGTAAGTAGCATAATCTACTGTGTGGGGGCCCACTCTGGAGCATATAATACTTTGTGGGGGGCCTACTGTAGAGCATATACTACTGTGTGGGGGCCCACTGTGGAGCATATAATACTGTGCGAGGGCCACTGTGGAGCGTATAATACTGTGCGAGGGCCACTGTGGGCATATAATACTGTGCGGGAGCCACTGTGGGCATATAATACTGTATGGGGGCCACTCTGGAGCATATAATACTGTCTGGGGGCCACTGTGGAGTGCATTGTACTGTGTGGGGGCCCTTCACTATTTGTATCACACAGTATCTGTTTTATAGCAGACGTGATATTATTAGAGGCTGAAATAACATCGCATGGTCACTATAAAACAAATCCTGCTTAATTTAAGGTTAAATTGTCGTGTTGGCACTTTGCGATAATTTAGTGGGTTTTGGGTTGCAGTTTGGGCACTCTGTCTCTAAAAGGTTCGCCATCACTGGACAAGGCAGTCCGTGTACGTTCGGACAATATGACGACTGTCCTTTAGTTAAACAAGCAACCAGTCACAACCTCTTCTAAGCAAAGTGGGGAGGATCTTGAATTGGGCAGAGAAGAACTTAACCCATCTTTCTGCTGTACATATCTGAGGGTCTCTCAATGTAGTGGTGGATCAATTGAGTCATGACATCACTGTTCCAGGGGAATGGTCTCTCTATCCAGAAGTCTTTCAAGCAATCACCCAGAGATAGACCTGATGGCAAGCAGACTCAATACCAAGGTAGAGAAGTTCTGCTCTATACAAGGAGGACAATCCCTTGGCTGTGGATGCCCTGTCCATGCCTTGGAGGTTCAGGCTGGCATACGTATTCCCTCCAATCTCCATGATACCAAGGGGTATTGATGAGAATCGGACAGGACCAAGTCTCTGTAATCGCCATCATCCCATTCTGGCCAATGAGAGCTTGGTTTTCCCATCTCATTCAAATGAGTCACGGGATATATTGGAGGCTTCCCCCGATTCAGAACCTGGTGTCTCAAGGGCCCAGGCTCTACCAGGACCTGAAATCCTTCAATCTGACAGCCTGAAGATTGACCAGTCCCTATTACGATCTAAAGAACTCTCAGGAGCTGTCTTAAGCACTCTCTCTCTCGCTAGAGCAGAGTCTACAAATAAAAATTACACCTGGATCCGAATCATCTTCATCTCCTGGGCATCAGGTAGAGGAATAATTGAGAGCTTGGATCCTTCCATTCCAGAGATCCTGGAATTCCTCCAGGATGGCTTGGACAAGGGCCTCAGCCCTTTCACTTCAAAGCTTAGGTTGCTGCCCTGTCAGCCTGCTTAGATAAGCAGCTATCTGCAGACCTGCTGATTAAAAAATATTTTAAGGGTGCATTCAGGCTTAGTCTGCCTGTTACCCACCCAATCCCTCAATGGGATTTATCTACTGTTTTAAAGGGGTTATGTGATTTCCCCCCCCCCCCCTTGGAGCCTCTAGAAGAGGTTGAGATTAAATTTCTCACACTAAAGACAGTGAGTGTTCCTTTTGTCCATAACCTCAGCTCAGAGAGTTGGTGAGTACAACTAAGATTTATGCCTGGGTTCCTCCCTAAGGTACCCTCATATTCTAACCTAAAACAGGTTATCTCATTACCAGTTTTCTATCCCAGTCCGTCATCTCCGGAGGAAGTTAAACTTTACTCCCTGGATGTGACCAGATGCCTCGGAATTTATATTCAGAGATCTCGGCCTTTTAGATGGTCAGAGAATTTTTTTTCTACCATTTGCTGGTAAAAATAATGGGCTCAAGGCCTCTAAAGCCTCCTTGGCACAATGAAGCCATAAAATTGGCTTTCACTTCACAGGGGTTAGACCCCCCTGAGTTTGTTCGAGCTCATTCTACAAGAGCCATTTGTACCTTTTGGGTGGAAAGAAGCTCTGTTCCTTGGGAACAAATTTGTTCGTCAGCTTCTTGGAGCTCTCTCCATACCTTTTGTTAATCGTTGCAGATTTAACACCCGGGGTCCAGAGGCCACTTCTTTTGGCCATTCCGTGTTAAAATCAATTCTTCAAGAGGGCCCTCCCTAGGGTTTTTCTTGCTAGATCCCCAATATTGTGCTGCTGTGGGACGACAGGGAAGTGTAGATTATGATGTTAATCTGTTTTCCCTTAGTCTCAACAGCAGCACAAGGCTCCCTCCCTATGTGTTATGTATTTGTCTTTATAATTACACGCTGGGGGGTTGGTACTTCCTTCCTTATATTTTGGAGGGGGAGGGGTTACAGTTAACTATTTGTTGTTCATTAAAAATTCCATTCTGTCCTACCAGCACACAGGGGCAGAAATACCCCAATATTGTGCTGCTGTTGGGACTAAGGGAAAACAGATTAACATCATAATTTATGACTTAGTCAGCCACCAATTGTGCAAGTTCTCCCACTTAAAAAGAGGAGCGGCCTGTAATTGACATCATAGGTAGACCTCAACTATGAGAGACTAAATGAGAAAACATATCTAGAAAATCACATTGTCTGTCTGATTTTTAAAGAATTTATTTGCAAATTATGGTGGAAAATAAGTATTTGGTCACCTACAAACAAGCAAGATTTCTGGCTCTCACAGACCTGTAACTTCTTCTTTAAGAGGCTCCTCTGTCCTCCACTCATTACCTGTAGTAATGGCACCTGTTTGACATTGTTATCAGTATAAAAGACACCTGTCCACAACCTCAAACAGTCACACTCCAAACTTCACTATGGTGAAGACCAAAGAGCTGTGGAAGGACACCAGAAACAAAATTGTAGACCTGCACCAGGCTGGGAAGACTGAATCTGCAATAGGCAAGCAGCTTGGTGTGAATAAATCAACTGTGGGAGCAATAATTAGAAAATGGAAGACATACAAGACCACTGATAATCTCCCTCCATCAGGGGCTCCACGCAAGATCTCACCCCGTGGGTTCAAAATGATCACAAGAACGGTGAGCAAAAATCCCAGAACCACACAGGAGGACCTAGTGAATGACCTGCAGAAAGCTGGGGCTAACGTAACAAAGGCTACCGTCAGTAACATATTACGCCGCCAGGGACTCAGATCCTGCAGCGCCAGACGTGTCCTCCTGCTTAAGCCAGTACATATCCGGGCCCGTCTGAAGTTTACTAGAGAGCATTTGGATGTTCCAGAAGAGTATTGGGAGAATGTCATATGGTCAGATGAAACCAAAGTAGAACTGTTTGGTAGAAACACAACTCATCGTGTTTGGAGGAGAGTGAATGCTGAGTTGCATCCAAAAAACACCATACCTACTGTGAAGCATGGGGGTGGCAACATCTTGCTTTGGAGCTGTTTCTCTGCAAAGGGACCAGGATGACTGATCCGTGTACATGAAAGAATAAACGGGGCCATGTATCGTGAGATTTTGAGGGCAAACCTCCTTCCATCAGCAAGGGCATTGAAGATGAAACGTGGCTGGGTCTTTCAGCATGACAATGATCCCAAGCACACTGCCAGGGCAGCAAAGGAGTGGCTTCGTAAGAAGCTTTTCAAGGTCCTGGAGTGGCCTAGCCAGTCTCCAGATCTCAACCCCATAGAAAACCTTTGGAGGGAGTTGAAAGTCCGTGTTGCCTAGCGACAGCCCCAAAACATCACTGCTCTAGAGGAGATTTGCATGGAGGAATGGGCCAACATACTAGCAACAGTGTGTGCCAACCTTGTGAAAACTTACAGAAAACGTTTGACCTCTGTCATTGCCAACAAAGGATATATAACAAAATATTGAGTTGAAATTTTGTTATTGAAGTATTGAATAGTTATTTTCCACCATAATTTGCAAATAATTTCTTTAAAAATCAGACAATGTGATTTTCTAGATATGTTTTCTCATTTTGTCTCTTAGTTGAGGTCTACCTATGATGACGATTACAGGCCTCTCTCATCTTTTTAAGTGGGAGAACTTGCACAATTGGTGACTTACTAAATACTTTTTTTCCCCACTGTAGATTTGTCAAATGCATGCCCTAAATGGTGTACATTTGGTATTCATTTAGCACATGCATTTCATAGTATAGTCAAATCTAATGTGAACAGAGCAATATTTTATAGCTCCCCTGTAGTCACTAGTACATGAATGGTTGGCTACACTAGAACTATTTGCATTTTGGCTCATAATGGGAAGTTCATAACAGGGCATATAGTCAAGAATTTTTACTAAATAAAAAGTCAGCCCAAATAGTCAAATATTTTCTAAATATAGACAACTAGCACATTGTCATAATGCCACACCACACTTGATAAATGGAGACACCTTCATACAATTTTGTGTCAAAGTGTAATTAAAAAAAAAAAATTATTTTAGTGGTCAAAAGTGTGACCCAAGCAAAAAGTTACTGTATATGGACTACACATCCTAACAATGTCATTTTTCAGCTCCCCCTATGGTACTTCAGATGGCTTTATCACATGCTCTGTATATGCAGCTCCCATTCCTGACTGAGATGTGTGGCTCATCCTGCAGTATTGTACTGATGTTACTTTCTAGGTGGTCTTTTGGTGAACAGGTTGACCACCCAGTTTGTGATCTGCATAGTGTTGGTGGTATGATAGGTTTCAGACCACGCAGGACACACGAAGTTGAAGTCTGTAAAAGCCTTCTGAGACTTTACGCTGCACGGCTCTTCCTTGTAGCAAATATTTTCAGCAAGTCTTAGGTCCTCGGGAACTGACACAAGTATCTTAGGGGGAACTGCTTTCCTGTTCTCCACATCATCCCAGTTTACGGCTGAGAAGAATGGATGCTTTTTGATATTTCCTTTCACTCCCAGCCGAATGTGGGGGATTTTGCACAGAAGTCCTTTTAAGATCTGGACAGTCTCAGGGGTTAGGAACTCTGGGTAGTGAGGAACGTTGGTGCAGACAGCAATCTCCATCTGTTCTTTTGATGAACCAAAGAAAGGGTACCATCCAGTGGACATTTTGTACACAGTCACTCCCAATGCAAAGAAGTCAACCCCTCGTCCATATTCCAAGCCCTTGAGCATTTCTGGGGCAATGTATGCTCTTGTTCCTCGACGCTGGTCTGTGGTTCGCTCGTGTACATCTGTTATTGAAAGGCCAAAATCGGCTAATTTGATGTGTCCCTCTCTGGTCAGTAGAATGTTACTTGGCTTCACATCACGGTGTATGATTCCTTTTTTATGGAGAAACTGCAGACCGCAGATGACTTCTGCTGCAATGAATCTTGATGTGGGAAAGTCCAAACGAAAGTTCTTCCCAATCAGATCTTTTAGGTTCCCCCTGGTGACCAGTTCCATCATGTAGTAGACGTAACTCTTAGTCTGGAAGGCTGCAAGGCCATGGACCAGATAGTGGTTCTCATGGGATAGACGGAGGATGTCATGCTCTGCCAGGCTGCATTCAAAATCTATGTGCATCATCTTGCTGACCACTTTAACGGCAACATGTTCATTCCGGATTATATCTGTTGCCAACATAACTTCCCCAAATCCTCCGCTTCCTAATAGAGTGTGGAAGGTAAAGGATTTCAGAGTTAGTGGTACTGTGGCAGTCTTCTTCCTATGAGTAGATGTGGTCGCTGCCTCTTCCAGACAGACATGGTCACTCTTCTTCTCATAGCAACTGCTGGGACTTTGTGATGCTTTTGGTGTCCCATTGTCTTTCCTGTTCGCTGTCTCCTCTCTAGAATGCTTCTCGCTCTCCTGCCCACCATAGTACTGTACATATACAGCCTCATGGCTTTGGATCTGCTGTTGAATCTGGTGGCAGTGTTGGAGAATTTGCTGTTCCTCATAGCAAATAGGATTTTCCTTCCTGTCAGATATCGTATTGACTGGGGAAGAAAAAGGGATTGAAATAGAGATTTTAGTATTCATATTATCAGGGCACAAAACAATGGTTTGTTGTCACCTAATGGAACAAAAAATGTTGGTGGGGGATGTAACAAGTGAGTAATGGGGGATATAATGAGTAGGTAATGGGGGATAAAATTGGTTAATAATGGGGGTTATAATGGGTAAGTAATGGGGATTTAAAGGGATTCTATAATCGGGGAAACATCTTTTAACTGAAGCCACGTTGTAATAGCCTTTATAAAGGCTATTCTTCTCCTACTTTTGTTGTTTTGCTCCTCGCCGCCGTTTAGAAGAAATCTTGATTTTTATTTTTATGCAACTGCGTCTTCAGAATGCACAGGGAGCGTTCCCCCAGTGCTGAAACTGCACAGGGGGAGTCCCCTGTACTCTCCTAAGATGCATTTTTGAACTTACCACGCCGCCTCTCTTCTTCTTTAGCAAATGCATCTTCTTGACGTCATCCTTCCTCCGGGAGACATGCGCCGACTGCGTATGTCCATTCGGCCATTTTCCTGTTGCCTATTACACGAGCTGTATGTAATAGGCTACAGGAGAATGGCCGAATGAAGACTCGTACAAGGATGACGTCAAGAAGACGCGTTTGCTAAAGAAGAAGAGAGGCGGCGCAGCAAGTTCAAAAATGCATCTGAGGAGAGCACAGGGGATGCCCCCTGTGCAGTTTCAGCACTGGGGGAACGCCCCCTGTGCATTCTGAAGACGCATTTGCATAAAAATAAAAATCAAGATTTCTTCTAAACAGCGGCTATGAGCGAAACGACAAAGGTAGGAGACTAATAGCCTTTATAAAGGCTATTACGACGTGGCTTCAGTTAAAAACATGTTTCCCCAATGATAGAATCCCTTTAAAGGGTAAGTAATGGAGGATATAAAGGTAAGTAGTGGGGTATATAACAGGTAAGTAATGGAGGATATAATGGGTAAGTAATGGAGGATATAATGGGTAAGTGGTGAGGGACATAATAGGTAAGTAATGAGGGATATAACAGGTAAATATTGATGGATAGAATAGTTAAGTAGTGTGGGATATACAGGTGCATCTCAATAAATTAGAATATCTTTGAAACATTCATTAATTTCAGTAATACAGTACAATTCATAATCAGCGTCTTCCATGATTGTGTCTCCTACTGAACCAAACTGAGGGACCATTTAAAGGCTTAGGAAACCTTGGCAGGTGACACACTGAATTTACAATACTGAATTTTTTTAATATATTCTACTTTTCTTAGATTTGGGTTTTCATTACCTGTAATCCATAATCAACATTTACAGAAATAAAACACTTGAAATAGAATACTCTGTGTATAAAGAATCTAGAAAATATAGGCGGTCACTTTTTAATTTAATTACTGAAATAAATAAACATTTCAAAGATATTCTAATTTATTGAGATGCAGCTGTAATAGGTAAGTAGTGAGGGATATAAAGGTAAGTAGAGAGGGATATAACAGGTAAATAATGATGGATATAATAGGTAAGTAGTGGGGTATATAACAGGTAAGTAATGCTGTTTTTTATATTTTTCCCTTCTCTCAGGCAATTTTATGAAAATCCAATAAAAACCCTTTTATTACTGGTGTGGAAACTATATAGAGAAAATTGATATTTAATACATTGAATAATCTGTGATGGAGATAGCTGAGCGCTATATATCCCTCACTCCCATAGACATTGATTGGGTAGTAATGCACATGTGTGACCAGTGCTCTGTTCAGTCCTACAGGACATGGGCTCAGGAAGAAGTGACATAAGTGTAAGGTGTCAGGAGTAATGTATGTATAGGGACATAAAGAGATGATCTGTCAGGTAGACGGCACATTATTATGTATGTAGTGATATAATGTGGATCTACCATACAGGCACTTGGACTCTTGAAATATCTGCCCTTATATATCAAACTAAGAGAGAAACTCTCCTTGCAACCAATCACAATTCAGATTCAGACATAAAGGCTGAGCTCTGATTGGTTGCTATGAGCAATGGCAATATTTTTCTCATATAAAGTTCTGATCCATCTCCCCCCAGTCTATGTATATATGATAGTTGCATCATCTACATAATTTCTTACCTTTCTCGACCACCAGACTGACACTACTGGGTCCTGGGACATCACTGGAAGGTTCCTCCTTCTCCCGTCCACCATAGTACAGTACGTATACGGCCTCATGGCGGTGGATTTGGTCTTGGATCTGCTGATAATATTGGAGAATTTGCTGCTCCACATAGCTGGTGGTCAGCTTGTCTTTCTCCTGTCCATCTGTCTTCAGGCTCTGATCTTCAGCTTTACCATCCTCAGGTTTTTCCTTCCGGTCAGAGGTCACATTGACTTTAAGAGAAGAAGCAGAAGTGTCATAAATCAATCTGTATGTAGTAAGAGTAAGTTCACATGGTGCAAATTCTGCCTCTCATTCAATTCAATAGGAGGCAGACGCTTCATTTTCCACTTGCTGAAAAAAATCATCTAGCGGACAGAAGAAGTGTCCACCCCTAGCATCGGGCAGATTCCACCTGAACCTCCTATTGATGTGAACTGGAATAGGAAAACTTTTCCATAGTAAATTTTGCATGGAGGGTCCCAATGCAAAATCTGCAACGTGAACTTACCCAAACATTTCAGATATTATATGAAGACCGTAATATATAGAGAATATATGAGACATTATTAACAGGATCCCTTATTTATTTTCTCTTTAACCCCCTTTCTACAATTTTTACTTTATGACATTTGGGAAATATAATATTTAGGCAGATTTAGAAAAGCTCTAATTGGTTATTATGGGCAATAAAAATAATTTTTTCTTAAAAATGATTCCATCCATCTTCCCTATTTCTGTCTATAATAGTTACAACATCTACATCGTTTCTTACCTTTATCGTCCTCCAGACCAATGTTGGGGCCTGGGACGTCACTGGAGGGATTCTCCTCCATGTTGGATTTGTTCCTCCTCCGCTTACATCCGGTAAGCCTTGTCCAGGCTCTTTGTAAGCGCTCTAAGAAGCGGATTGCTCTGCTCTTCTTAGCGTTACCCGCCTTCTCCTGTCTCTCTTCTCCATCACTCTTTTTGTCTTTCTCTTCTCCTACTTCAATCTCCAAATATTTTGTCTTCTGCTTTGCCTTTGGCATCTTGTGAGCTCTCACGTGCGTCTCCTCTCGCCTGCAGTGTGTGAGTGCAAAGTATCTGACCTGTGCACCTGTGTATGTAGATACCTGGCATTGTGATGGTCTCCACATTCCGGCACCTGCCATTGTGATGTCACAGCTCTGTCCAGCTCTCATGCTGTATTCAATATGGCGGCTGTCCCATGTCCCATGTGATAATACAAATATTGTAATAACATTAAAGAAGACTGCGTTTACAATCCTCCCCCGAATAACTCACATACATAAGGGGAATTTCTTTTCTAAACCACTTGTGTGAATGTGGGTAGAATTTGGTGATCCGGGGTGGGGATGCCTCAGCTGATAAATTTATTATAACTCATGGTAGTTTTCTGATGTGAGCTATAATGGAAATGCTCGACACTTCCTAACCTCAGAGCCTATATTAACTGGTTGACGACCGCCGGCCGTAAATTTACGTCCGGCGGTCCTGGTCTCTGAAGACCGGCTAATTGTAAATTTACGGCCGGCACTTCAGAGACACTGTGAGCGGGATCGGGACATCTAACACCCTGCTCCAAAACCCCCCATCGGAATTGAGTTCCGACCGGAGGTTTTAACCCCTTGGATGCCGCGGTCAAACATGACCGCGGCATCCAAGGGGTTCCGCGATGTTGCTGCCCCCAGCGAGATCGGGGGGTGCCGATATCTATTTTCTGTAGCCCGGGGTCTGGCCAGTGACCCCAGGCTGCTTGAAGCCCCCCACTACTTGGTTGATCCGCCGGGATGTCAAGAAGTCAGCCGATGCGTCTACATCGGCTGACTTTCCTGTATAGACTGCAATACATGTGTATGCTGTGTATTGCAGTCTAAAATACTGAGCCAGGATCAGAGCATCGCTGGCTCAGGTGTCCTTATAGGACAAGTAAATATGTAAAAAAAAAAAAATGTGTGAAGAAAAAAAAAAAAAAAATGAATAAAGTTATAAAGCTCCCAAAAATCCCTTTTCCTATATAAAATGAATTATATAAAAAAAAACTCTAAAAATTAATAAAAACAACACATATTTGGTATCGCCGCATCCGTAACAACCTGTACAATAAAACTGAAACAATATTTAACATACGTCGAAAAAAAAACGGAAATCAAAATAGCGCTCCTTCCCTTCTGTGCCCGGCTATGCCCAAGCAGCAGTTTATACCCACATATGGCATTAAGTACATTATCCTGGGTACACCAGTGTCATACATGTGGGCTTAAACTGCAGTTTGGGTACACAGCAGGGGGCAGATGTGAAGGAGCACTATGTGGCTTTTGGAGCATAGATTTAGATTGTTGGATTTTGGACACCATGTCATATTGGCAAAAACCCTAAAATTTCCCCTACAAAATGGGGTCACTTCTTGGGGAATTCCAATTTACTGGCACCTCTGCAAAAACAACATGGCGTCCAGAAAGTCCCTCTAAATCTGTACTCCAAAAACTAAAAAGTGCAGTGCTCCTTCCCTTCTGAGCCCTGCTGTGTGCCCAAGCAGCAGTTTATACCCACATATATCATTTTTTTGTACCCGGGATAGCCCACTTAATAGTTTTAGAAGTGCATGTCTCTGATGCCACAAAGTGGGTACAATGTATTGGGCATCAAAATGGCATATTTATTTAAAATTGTCAATTTTCACTTTGTATATTAATTTTTGGGAAGCACTCCTGGGATCAAAATGATAATACCCCTTGATACATTCCTTGAGGGGTATAGTTTCTAAAATGGGGTCACTTTTGAGGGGTTTACATTGTATTGGTACTTTAGGGGCTCTGAAAATGCGACATGGCACCTGAAAACTATTCCAGCAAAATCTTCTCTCCAAAAGCGAAATAGCGCTCTTTCCATTCTGAGCCCCACCATATACACATACAGCAGTTTACAACCACATGGGGAGTATTCCTGTATTCCGGAGAAATTGTGTAACAAACTTTGGGGAGCTTTTTCTCCTTTATCCTCTTGTGAAAATGAAAAATTTGGGGATAAATTGATGGTTTATTGGAAAGAAAGTAATTTTTCATTTTCATGTCCCAATGTTAATAAAATCTGTGAAACGTCTTTGCGGTCAAAATGCTCACTATACCCCTTGATATGTTCTGTGAGGGGTGTAGTTTCCAAAATGGGGTCACTTTTGGGGGTTTCCATTGTATTGGTACTTTAGGAGCACTGCAAATGTGACATGGCACCTGAAAACTATTCCAGCAAAATCTGCCATTCAAAAGCCAAATAGCGCTCTTTCCATTCCGAGCCCTGCCATGTACCCATACAGCAAATTATGATCGCATATGGGGTATTGCCGTGTGAAAATGAAAACTTTGGGGATAAAGTGATGTTTTAGTAATTTTTCATTTACACATCCCAATGTTAATAAAATCCGTGAAACAGCTGTGGGGTCAAAATACTCCGTATACCCTTTGATAAATTCTGTCAGGGGTGTAGTTTCCAAAATGGGGTCACTTTTGGGTGGTTTCCAATGTACTGGTACTCTAGGAGCTCTGCAAATGAGACATGGTACCTGAAAACTATTCCAGCAAAATATGCTTTTCAAATGCCAAGTGTCGCTCTTTGTTTTCCGTGCGCTGCTGTGTGCCCAAAAATCATTTTACACCCACATGTGGGGTATTTCTGTGCTCTAGAGAAATTGCACAACAAACTGTGAGATGTATTTTCTCCTTCAACCCTTTGTGAATGTGTTAATTTTAGGGATAAATGAATGTATTATTGGATAAAAATGAAATGTCTAAATTTCACCTCCATATTGTTTTAATTCTTGTGAAATGCTTAAAGGGTTAACAAACTTCCCAAATGCTGTTTTGAATTATTTGAGGAGTGCAGTTTTGAAAATGGGGTGATTTATGGGGGTTTCTAATATATAGGTCTTTATAATCCCCTTCAGAACTGAAGTGGTTTCTAAAAAATGAGTTTGGGAAATTTTCTTGTAAATCTGGAAAATCGCTGGTACAGTGCCTTGCGAAAGTATTCGGCCCCCTTGAACTTTTCAACCTTTTGCCACATTTCAGGCTTCAAACATAAGGATATAAAATTTAAATTTTTTGGTGAAGAATCAACAACAAGTGGGACACAATCGTGAAGTGGAACGAAATTTATTGGATATTTTAAACTTTTGTAAAAAATAAAAAACTGAAAAGTGGGGAATGCAATATTATTTGGCCCCCTTAAGTTAATACTCTGTAGCGCCACCTTTTGCTGTTATTACAGCTGCAAGTCGCTTGGGGTATGTCTCTATCAGTTTTGCACATCGAGAGACTGAAATTCTTGCCCATTCTTCCTTAGAAAACAGCTGGAGCTCAGTGAGGTTGGATGGAGAGTGTTTGTGAACAGCAGTTTTCAGCTCTTTCCACAGATTCTCGATTGGATTCAGGTCTGGACTTTGACTTGGCCATTCTAACACCTGGATACGTTTATTTGTGAACCATTCCATTGTAGATTTTGCTTTATGTTTGGGATCATTGTCTTGTTGGAAGATCAATCTCCGTCCCGGTCTCAGGTCTTTTGCAGACTCCATCAGGTTTTTTTCCAGAATGGTCCTGTATTTGGCTCCATCCATCTTGCCATCAATTTTAACCATCTTCCATGTCCCTGCTGAAGAAAAGCAGGCCCAAACCATGATGCTGCCACCACCATGTTTGACAGTGGGGATGGTGTGTTCAGGGTGATGAGCTGTGTTTCTTTTACGCCAAATATATCGTTTTGCATTGTGGCCAAAAAGTTCGATTTTGGTTTCATCTGACCAGAGCACCTTCTTCCACATGTTTGGTGTGTCTCCCAGGTGGCTTGTGGCAAACTTTGAATGAGACTTTTTATGGATATCTTTGAGAAATGGCTTTCTTCTTGCCACTCTTCCATAAAGGCCAGATTTGTGCAGTGTACGACTGATTGTTGTCCTATGGACAGACTCTCCCACCTCAGCTGTAGATCTCTGCAGTTCATCCAGAGTGATCATGGGCCTCTTGGCTGCATCTCTGATCAGTCTTCTCCTTGTTTGAGATGAAAGTTTAGAGGGACGGCCGGGTCTTGGTAGATTTGCAGTGGTCTGATGCTCCTTCCATTTCAATATGATCGCTTGCGCAGTGCTCCTTGGGATGTTTAAAGTTTGGGAAATCTTTTTCTATCCAAATCCGTCTTTAAACTTCTCCACAACAGTATCACGGACCTGCCTGGTGTGTTCCTTGGTCTTCATGATGCTCTCTGCGCTTTAAACAGAACCCTGAGACTATCACAGAGCAGGTGCATTTATACGGAGACTTGATTACACACAGGTGGATTATATTTATCATCATCAGTCATTTAGGACAACATTGGATCATTCAGAGATCCTCACTGAACTTCTGGAGTGAGTTTGCTGCACTGAAAGTAAAGGGGCCGAATAATACTGCACACCCAACTTTTCAGTTTTTTATTTTTTACAAAAGTTTAAAATAACCAATAAATTTCGTTCCACTTCACAATTGTGTCCCACTTGTTGATTCTTCACCCAAAAATTTAAATTTTATATCTTTATGTTTGAAGCCTGTAATGTGGCAAAAGGTTGAAAAGTTCAAGGGGGCCAAATACTTTTGCAAGGCACTGTGCACTGTACACTTGTAAACCTTCTAACATCCAAAATAAATTAAAGGAAGATTAAAAGATGATGCCGATATAAAGCAGAGATATGGTAGATAATATTTATTCATGTATTTTGGTCATATGACTATCTGTCTGAAAAGCAGAGCATTTCACATTTTGAAAATTGCAAATTTTTTCCAAATTTCCCTCAAATTTCCTAATTTTTTATAAATAAATACAAAAATATTGATCAATGTTTAACACTAACATGAAGTACAATGTGTCATGAAAAACAATCTCAAAATCACTTGTGTAAGTTATAGCATCTCAAAGTTATTGCCATATAAAGTGACACATGTCAGTTTTGAAAAATGAGTCCTGGTCCATAAGGCACTTTTAGGCCCGGTCCTTAACCGGTTAAGTCTGGCCACTCTTAATAAATCAGCCCCATTGTATAACCCATTGTATTATATGGCCAATGTACAGTGCATGTATACCTGTGTCTCAGCAGTGTAGTCACAGCGGTGTATTGCTGCTTGGTGTATGAGTGTTTGTAGGCCACATTCAGAGGACCCAGATGCAAAATAGCCATGAAAAACCTCCATGTTTCATGGCTGTCTTGCACCTGAGGGGCACCCATTTTCACGGATCCCCCCCATGCATTTGATGGCTGGAGGGATCCGTGAAAAAAAAATAGGATATGACCTATATTTTGACAGTCCGTGACAATGGACCATCAAAATAATAGACATGTAAATAGCCCCATTCACTGACATGAAACTTAATGCTCCAATATGACGTCTGTTAAAAAAAAAACTTGGAGCTTGGAGGCAGACTCAGGACTGGTCCTGTTCCTGGCCATTTTACGGTCTAGGCTCATTAACTGAAATGTATGGGACCATGTACATCCATGTGCCGTCTTCTCATGGATCTGTACATGCAGACCTTTGTGTGCATGTATCCTAATATAGGCCATAAGTTTCAAAGTATTAGAAACTTCTGTAGCTGGTTCTATGACCGCATGAATGTAATTCATGTAGTCCATGTAATGCATATTGATCACTGTACATCCCTGGTATCTGCAGTTTCTGTAGTCAGAAGTGCGGCTGTGCAGGAGATATACTGCAGTTACATGGCCCTTGTTTTTAGGATTCTTTGCGGGTCGTATTGTTTTGACACTCAGTAACCAGGAATATAGTATTATGGTTAATCCAAGTAGTATAGCATATCATTCTTAGATGAAATTGCTGCTTTAACAATGGTTAACAGACCGTTCCCTACTTCACCATTTTTGCCCCCTGTCTCTGCTCCGGGAATGGTACAGAGACAGGAGAGAACAGCAGGGAAACAGGGAAAGGTGAGTATTAGGTTTTTTGTTTATTTTATCTATTATACCGTTGGGGCAACTGGGGGGGGCATTATACTGTGGGGGCAACTGGAGGTGTACATTTTGTTGTGGGAGAATACTATGTTAGGATGTTCTCATCGATGTGCAGTATTATATACCACTAGAAAGCCATCAATGCGCTGAATTCAGCGCACTGTCAGCTTTCCCAGTATGGATCCCGGTGGTGGAGATATTGGTGCCATTAATTTTAGCACCGATGTCTCTCTACTGTCACAAAGAGCAGGCCTTACAGCCTAGCGTCATCACTGGGCGGTAGGGAACGCCCCTCCCCGACAATATTCTTCCATAGACACTAGGCTGTAAGGCTCGCCTTTGTGACAGTGGGGGGATATCAGTGCCAAAACTAACTGCACCAATATCTCCACCACCGAGGCTCATACTGGGAAAGCAGACAGTTCTCTGAATTCAGCGCACTGTTGGCTTTCTAGCAGTATACAGTGGGGAAAAAAAGTATTTCCCTGTCGTCCCACAGCAACACAATATTGGGGTATTTCTGCCCCTGTGTGCTGGTAGGACAGAATGGAATTTTTAATGAACAACAAATAGTTAACTGTAACCCCACCCCCTCCTCAATATAAGGAAGTACCAACCCCCCAGCGTGTTTTTTTTTCTGTCCTGTGTTGGTAGGACAGTTGGAGGGAAGGTTATACCTTCCCTATAGTGATGTTATTCAGATTTCTGAATGAATTTGCCCTCCTCTCTCCTGTTTGAGTTTGTTTTGTCTATCCTCCTGTGAGGGTTCTGGTTCCTGTTGGAACAAAATTCAAAGGTTAAAACTCCTTGTCTGTCTTTCCTGCCTCTGCTGCTTAGTCTGCTTAGCTGCAGTGAAAGGCCTTTTTTCAGCTGTTGCTTATAATGGACCAGCCAGACAGGTCTGCTGCCTTTGAGTGTCCACGCTGAACCCTTTGTGGCTATGTAAGTCTTGCATATCTTGTTTTATTGCGACGCACGGCGTTTCCTGCTACTTCTCTCCAGCTCCCATGTGTGGGGGTGCCGGAGTCCAGAGTACGCTGGCATGCGTACGTGATGGCATCTTTAACCTCCTTCAGGTGAGCTGCTAGGAAATGTTTTTTACCTTATCTTCTGCCATTTTTTTTTAAATAAAATCTGTGTAAAATCTATTTTCTGTGTAACCTGTCACAGGTATTGGGTGAATCTTTGCTCTCCATTTCTTCTATATAAGTCTGCTGCTGCTTCTTTTCCTCTGCCTATTTGTTGTTTGGCAGAGAGTGTGCATTTTTTTCTGGTTTTCTTGCTATTTACTCTTACACTTGCAGTAAGATGTCATCCTCTGCGTCTGGTGGTGATGAGTCCTCCAGGTAAGTCTTTGTCTAGGCACAAACATCTAAACTGTCGTTCCTGTGAAATTCCCTTGCCTGTTGGTTACAATTTCATTACATGCCACAAGGGCTGCTTAGGCAGCCCAGTGGCTCAGTGGTTGACACTACAGCCTCACAGCGCTGGAGTCCTGGGTTTGAATCCTGCGTGGGTGTGCTCCAGTTTCTTCCCACACTCCAAAGGCGTGCTGGTGGGGACTATGGATTGTGAGCCCTATATGGGATAATGACTGTCAGTGTCTGTGGAGCGCTGTGGAATATGATGGCACTTCTGTCATACGATCTGATGAGGTCAGTACAGTGGCTCAGTGGATAGCACTGCAGCCTTGCAACGCTAGAGTCCTGATTTCAATTCCTGCAAGGAGTTTGAAGGGGGCCTAGTTTGTGCGGATTGTAACACACTGTGGGCACGAAATGAAACATACTCTTTCACTAGTATCTGAGAGAACTTCCAAATGAGATGCTCTCATCAGATGAAGATACCTTGGAGAAATCCAGCAGACCTCTTTCCTCTAGAGAAGATAAATAGGCTGCTGAAGTCCATCCAGTAAGAAAAAAAAAAAAAAAAAAAGGTATTCAGGATCATATAGGAAGCTAATTCTTCATGTGAGGATTCAGATACGGATATAGCAAAACTGCTGTTTCTTCTGGAGAAAATTCAGAAATTACTGAAGTCCATCAGGTCAAGGGACCATGATGTTGACCATGGGGAAGCCTCTAGTTCCACCTCTAGGGGTCCTAGGGCCTTCAAAGTGTATGACATGCTTAAAAGAGCTATGTCCTCCGAGTGAAAACACCCAGAGAAGACCTGCGTATTATCCAAGAGGTTCAAGACACTCTTCCCAATAGCTGAGGACCAGTTGGGACTTGAGCCCACCACCTAAGCTTGTCATGGCAATCGCAAAATTGTCCAGGCGAACACTTGTACCCTCTGAGGATGGGTCTAGCCTTCAGGACCCCATGGACCACAGCTTTCTCTGCACAGTGTTTGATTGGTATCGCTACTAGTGAGGTAGCTAAGAAGTTGTGCTCCGGGCTCTCTTCATTAAAAAGAGATATTGATTTGGGGGTCTCCAGGGACGAATTGTTGTCCTCTTTGAAGGCTATAGCCCTTGAGGCGGATTACCTCAATGGAACCTCTTCCCCAGGTGAAGTTACCTGCCAAATCTTGGACTTCGGCTGCCCGTCGCCCCTATGGTTAAAACCTTGGAGGGTGGATTATGCCTCAAACTTCAATATTTGCGGGCAGAACACGATACAAGGACTAGTGGTAAAGGAAGGAAAGTCCTTCCGTGGACAGGGCAGACAGCGTCGTAGAGGACAGTCTCCTCAAAGACCGCCACCTGCAAGAGGTCACGTGTGGACGTTCTAGGTTCCTGAGTGGGAACTCCAACTGTCTTTTTTTCCATGATGTCAGGAAAATCAGAAAGCTAAATTTCTGACTATTACCTTCTCCCTCCTCCAAGACACGAAGTTCCTGTGGGGGTAACAGATTCATGGGTCTTGGAGTTAATCCGGTTTGGTTCTGGCATAGTTTTTTCTATGCCTCCCCAGGACAGATTTATACAGACCTCTTTCTGGTTCCAAAACCTTCAGGAGACTGGTTGATAATAGACCTAAGATACCTCAGCAGAGCTATCACAAAAAAATTTCTGTCTGGAAACGTCTGTGATATCCATTCTCCATTATCCATTCTGAACCTAAAGGACCTGCACCTCCACGTCCCTATTCTTCCTGCTCACAGGAAATACTTAAGAATTGCAGTCAGGGCCGGTTTTAGACAAAGTGGGGCCCTGGGCAAAATTAAAAGAGGGGCCCCAAATGCTGATATGCAAACAACACCATCGTCTTGCAGTGGCAACCTCTATAATAACGCCTCTTTTCTGCCAACAAAAAAGTAATAAGCCCCATTTTACCACACACAATTCAAATGAACACCTTTGTACTGCCTAATAGATTTTTTCACCCAGTTATCAGTTATTATAGCGTCTCCTTGTAAATAATAGTCCCTGCTTATAAATAATATTACACCTTTGTCAGTAATAGCTCCCTTATAAATGATAAATAGTGCCCTGTATCAGTAATATTCCCCCTTATCAGTAAGTCACCCCGTAAAAATAATACTGCTCCCTTATTAATAATAGCCCCCTCATAAATAATAGCCCCCTCATAAATAATAGTTCCCCTTATAAATAATAGTCCCCATTATCACTAATAGCCCCCTTTATAAATAAGCCCACTTAACAATTATACCCCCCTTATAAATAGTTACCCCCTTATAAATAATAGCTCCCCCCTTGTAATGGATGCCTTATATATAATAGTTCCCCACTTATAAATAATAGCCCATCTTATAAATAATAGTTCCCCCTTATAATAGCCCCCTCATACTTAAGTTTCCCAATTATATATAGTAACCCATCCTTATATATAATAGTTCTCTGTTATACAGTGTCGGACTGAAGGGCCTTAGGCCCACCAGAGGATCTTGTTCTGGGGCCCCACCCAACAGCTTCCTGCTAATAGCCTACACCACAGCTCCTTCACTGAAGTCTTACATATGTGCTGACTATCTGGTGTTACTGAGTATGTTCCCAGTATAGTCAGCCCCTATAATACTGTGCAGGCCCCAATAACTCCATGGCCAGCTCATGCACAGTACTGTATGGGGAATGACATGGCCATGGAGCACTACACGTATGTGCAAGATGACAGTGAAGGACCTGTGATGCAGACATAGCACACAGGGCTGTCAGCAGGAATTGTGAGCCCCCCCCCCCCCCACAGTATAATGCTCCACATGGTATATAATGCTCCACAGTATAAAATGCTCTCCTGAGCCCTCCAGTTTCCCCACATGGTATATAATGCTCCACAGTGACCCCACACAGTATAAAATGCTCCCCTGAGCCCCCCATAGTGGCCCCACATGGTATGTAAGGCTCCACACAGTATAATACTCCACAGTGGCCCACACAGTATACTACCCCTTAGTGGCCCCAGACAGTGCAATATGCTCCCCAGCAGCCCCACACAATATAATATGCTCCATACAGTATAATATGCACCCCACAATGCCTCCCCAGTATAATGCTCCAGTGGTCTATACTAACACAGTATAACATGCTCCATAATGACCTCTATACAGTATAATATACTCCCCAGAGGGGTTCCCCCAGTATAATGCTCCACAGTGGTCCCCCACAGTATAATGCTCTACAATGGCCCCACAGAGTATCATATGCTCTAGAAAAGCCCCACACAATATAATACACTCCACAGTGGCCCCACACAGTATAACAGGCTCCCCACACTGTCCCTTCCCCCAGTATTTTGCTCCACAGTGGCCCATAGTATAATATGCTCCCCAGAGGGCCCCCGCTAGTATAATGCTCCACAGTGCCCCCTCCAGTATTTTGCTCCACAGTGGCCCCATGCAATATATTATGCTCCCCAGAGCGTCCCCCCATTATAATGTTCCACAGTAGGCCCCACGCAGTATAATATGCTCCCCAGAGGGCCCTCTAGTATAATGCTCATTAGTCCCCCCCGAATAATGCCCCACAATGGCGCCACGCAATATAATATGCTCTGCTGATGGCCCCCCCCAGAATAATGCTCCACAGTGACCCCACTCAGTATAACATGCTCCAGAAATGGCCTCCACACAGTATAATATACTGCCCAGAGAGGTTTCCCCAGTATAATACTCCACAGCGGCCCAAAACAGTATAATATGCTCTCCAGAGCCCCCCCAAGTATAATGCTCCACAGTGGCCCCGCACAGTATAATATACTGGGGGGCCCCTCTGGAGAGCATATTATACTGTGTGGGGAAACCGTGGAGCATTATACTGGGGGTGGCTCTGGAGAGCATATTATACTGTGTGGGGCCACTGTGGAGCATTATACTGGGGAGGGGGCCCTCTGGAGAACATGTTATATTCTGTGGGGCCTCTATTGAGTATTATAAAGTGGGGGGGCTCTGGAGAGCATGTTATATTCTGTGGGGCCACTTTGGAGCATTATACTGGGGGGCCCCTCTGGAGAGCATATTATACTGTGTGGGGCCACTGTGGAGCATTATACTGGGGGGCCCCTCTGGAGAGCATAATGCTCCAAAGTGGCCCCACATAATATAACATTATCTCCAGAGGCCCCCCCCCCCCCACATTATAATTTTCCACAGAGGCCCCACAGAATATAACATGCTCCTTCCCCAGTATAATATGCTATCCAGAGGAGCCCCACAGTATAATGCTCCACAGGGGCCCTACAGGTCTCTTCAGACCCCAGAGTATAATAATCGAAGGCCCGGAGGGAGGTGAGGGAAAATAACAAACAGTTATACTCACCTTGTCTTACCTCTGCTGGGCCTCCTCGCGCTGCTCCGTTATCCCCACCGGCGCTGGCTTCTTATTCTCTGCGGCTGACGTCACGCGTTGTGGACGTCACCGCTGAGGCCTGTGATTGGGCGTCAGCGATTACGTGAGGCACGCTGTCAGCACGCCCCACGTGATCGCTAAGGCTGAGGCCTGGCCTCAGCGGTGATGTCCGGAACGCCAGAAGATGACGTCGGACGCAAGGACAGGTGAGTAAAAATGTTTGTTATTTTTATTCACCACGGAAATGGGCCCTGCGGTCCCTTTCTGTTATTGATTTGTCCGGGCCTGACTCCGGGATCCGGAGTCATCAGGTTCCGGATCCCGGGGGCCCCTTTGGGGATGGGGCCCTGGGCAATTGCCCAGTTTGCCCCCCCCCTAACGCCAGCCCTGATTGCAGTGGTTGTAGAGGGTCGGCTGAGACACCTGAATTTCACCGCACTTTCATTCAAGATAACGTCAGCACCCTACGTATTCACCAAGGTGGTATCCACGGTAACTGAGTCACTGAGAATCCAGAGATTCACGAATGTTCCTTATCTGGAAGACTGGCTGTAAAAAGTCTCTCAGGAGAAGGCCTACTACAGCATCTATCATCACGATAAATTTCCTTCAACAATTGGGGTGGATTATAAACTGGGGAAAGTCCCAAATATTACCAGCAACCCAGAAAACATTTCTAGGGTTCATACTTGATTCCGGCCTAATGAAAATATCTCTTCTTCCTCCAGAAGGGAAAGAATCATCAAGGCTGCAAAATTCCTGCTGTTTCCTCGGCCAATCACCATCAGGACAGACAAAGTTTTGGGATTGATGTCATCAGCTGCAGAATCAGTCCCTTAGAAAGTCCTGTCGGCCTGGAATCGCAAAACCAGCGGTCTAGATGGAAGTTTTTTTTCCTGTCTCAGGAAGCCCGCTCGTCCCTCAAGTGGTGGATTCGGCTAAAAAAACGGAAAGTCCACGGTCCAGCCTTGCTGGACCCTGTTGACTACAGATGCATCACTCACAGGTTGGGGAGCCCACCTGAATGACATTCCGGCCCAAGGGCATTGGAATTCCCTCGAAGATGATTTCATCCAATTGGAGAGAACTGTGAGCAGTACGACTGGCGCTGCTTCACTTTGCCGACCAGTTGAAGGATAAGGCCCGTGATGGCGGACATATGGCACGCGTGCCAGAGAGGGCACGCAGAGCCCTCTCAGTTGGCACGCGCGCCGTTGCCATGATTGCTCACTAACGGGGAATCCGGTACAGGATTCCCCGTTAGTGAGTGATCGCTTCTTTCAGCTATATGCAGGGCCGCTCCGAATGCAGATGAGTTACATACAGTGATGAAGCAGGAGCCGTCCGCGGACAGCCCCTGCTTCACCATTGTGTGTGAAGCACAACTTTGTGTGCTGCGGTCCCTGGAGCTGTGGGCGCGCTGTGATGACGTCACTCACATCGCGCTTGCAGCTCCCTGAACAGTCCGGAAGAAGAGACCTCACAGGGCGGCAGGGGAGTAAGAAGGGGTGAGTATCAGTGTTTTATTATGTTAAACTGGTGGCACATGAAGGGGGGACATCAAACTGAGAGCAGATGAAGGGAGGACATCAACCTGGTGGCAGATGAAGGGGGACATTAAACTGGGGGCAGATGGAGGGGGACAATAAACTGGGGGCAGATGGAGGGGGCATTAAACTGGGGGCAGATGGAGGGGGACAATAAACTGGGGGCAGATGGAGGGGGCATTAAACTGGGGCAACTGGATAGAGGACATTAAACCGTGGGGGTAGCTGGAGGGGGACATGTCTGCCTTTAGTTGCCCCCAGTTTAATGTCCCCATCCAAGTAACCCCACGGTTTAATATCCCCCTCCAGCTGCCCCAGGTTAATGTCCCCCTCCAGCTACCCCAGTTTAATCTCCCCCTCTAGTTTCCCCCAGTTTAAACTGGGGCATCAGGAGAGGAGACTTCATACTGTGGGGCAATTGGAGGGGAACATTATAAAATGGATGAGAATGAGTGTAGTCAATGTAGAATTGGGTGGAGCTAAATTTGCTGCGGTGCGCATAGCCTAATCACAGGGGTATTTTATGTAATACCCCTCTGAACATAACATATAACCAGGAAGTTATTGGCGCTGTGACCCAGACGATTACCATCGTCTAGGTTGCAGCGCCTAAAGAGTTTCACCAAACACCTAAACAACACATACACAAAGTCATCAATAAAGTTTATATTTGACCCTGTCCCTGTCCTGTCCATACCTTTATAGAGTAAAATACACCGACCGCCTCTCTAGCGATATCTGTTACACGCTAAAATAATAGCAATAATGATTATTACTAGAGATGAACATATAAAACATTTCTGACAGGAGGAAAAGTTTCATCAGTCACGTAATACATTGTCACCCATTGAATGTCGCAATATAAAATCCCAGTTTTTGGCAGCTTTCAGATGGATATAATAACAGGTGGTGATTGGAGGGGGGACACTTGTGAAACTTCTGCACTGGGCCCACCAATGTGTTACAATGGCTCCGGCTATATGTGCAAATGCGGACCGCGGCTTACACTGACTGCAGAGTGTAACCTCTGCCCCGACACAAGTCATCAGTGCCTGTGATCAGAAGAAGAAGGAGGACGCTCTTCGTGGGACTGTAGCCATACTGGGTAAGTAGCATAATCTACTGTGTGGGGGCCCACTCTGGAGCATATAATACTTTGTGGGGGGCCTACTGTAGAGCATATACTACTGTGTGGGGGCCCACTGTGGAGCATATAATACTGTGCGAGGGCCACTGTGGAGCGTATAATACTGTGCGAGGGCCACTGTGGGCATATAATACTGTGCGGGAGCCACTGTGGGCATATAATACTGTATGGGGGCCACTCTGGAGCATATAATACTGTCTGGGGGCCACTGTGGAGTGCATTGTACTGTGTGGGGGCCCTTCACTATTTGTATCACACAGTATCTGTTTTATAGCAGACGTGATATTATTAGAGGCTGAAATAACATCGCATGGTCACTATAAAACAAATCCTGCTTAATTTAAGGTTAAATTGTCGTGTTGGCACTTTGCGATAATTTAGTGGGTTTTGGGTTGCAGTTTGGGCACTCTGTCTCTAAAAGGTTCGCCATCACTGGACAAGGCAGTCCGTGTACGTTCGGACAATATGACGACTGTCCTTTAGTTAAACAAGCAACCAGTCACAACCTCTTCTAAGCAAAGTGGGGAGGATCTTGAATTGGGCAGAGAAGAACTTAACCCATCTTTCTGCTGTACATATCTGAGGGTCTCTCAATGTAGTGGTGGATCAATTGAGTCATGACATCACTGTTCCAGGGGAATGGTCTCTCTATCCAGAAGTCTTTCAAGCAATCACCCAGAGATAGACCTGATGGCAAGCAGACTCAATACCAAGGTAGAGAAGTTCTGCTCTATACAAGGAGGACAATCCCTTGGCTGTGGATGCCCTGTCCATGCCTTGGAGGTTCAGGCTGGCATACGTATTCCCTCCAATCTCCATGATACCAAGGGGTATTGATGAGAATCGGACAGGACCAAGTCTCTGTAATCGCCATCATCCCATTCTGGCCAATGAGAGCTTGGTTTTCCCATCTCATTCAAATGAGTCACGGGATATATTGGAGGCTTCCCCCGATTCAGAACCTGGTGTCTCAAGGGCCCAGGCTCTACCAGGACCTGAAATCCTTCAATCTGACAGCCTGAAGATTGACCAGTCCCTATTACGATCTAAAGAACTCTCAGGAGCTGTCTTAAGCACTCTCTCTCTCGCTAGAGCAGAGTCTACAAATAAAAATTACACCTGGATCCGAATCATCTTCATCTCCTGGGCATCAGGTAGAGGAATAATTGAGAGCTTGGATCCTTCCATTCCAGAGATCCTGGAATTCCTCCAGGATGGCTTGGACAAGGGCCTCAGCCCTTTCACTTCAAAGCTTAGGTTGCTGCCCTGTCAGCCTGCTTAGATAAGCAGCTATCTGCAGACCTGCTGATTAAAAAATATTTTAAGGGTGCATTCAGGCTTAGTCTGCCTGTTACCCACCCAATCCCTCAATGGGATTTATCTACTGTTTTAAAGGGGTTATGTGATTTCCCCCCCCCCCCCTGGAGCCTCTAGAAGAGGTTGAGATTAAATTTCTCACACTAAAGACAGTGAGTGTTCCTTTTGTCCATAACCTCAGCTCAGAGAGTTGGTGAGTACAACTAAGATTTATGCCTGGGTTCCTCCCTAAGGTACCCTCATATTCTAACCTAAAACAGGTTATCTCATTACCAGTTTTCTATCCCAGTCCGTCATCTCCGGAGGAAGTTAAACTTTACTCCCTGGATGTGACCAGATGCCTCGGAATTTATATTCAGAGATCTCGGCCTTTTAGATGGTCAGAGAATTTTTTTTCTACCATTTGCTGGTAAAAATAATGGGCTCAAGGCCTCTAAAGCCTCCTTGGCACAATGAAGCCATAAAATTGGCTTTCACTTCACAGGGGTTAGACCCCCCTGAGTTTGTTCGAGCTCATTCTACAAGAGCCATTTGTACCTTTTGGGTGGAAAGAAGCTCTGTTCCTTGGGAACAAATTTGTTCGTCAGCTTCTTGGAGCTCTCTCCATACCTTTTGTTAATCGTTGCAGATTTAACACCCGGGGTCCAGAGGCCACTTCTTTTGGCCATTCCGTGTTAAAATCAATTCTTCAAGAGGGCCCTCCCTAGGGTTTTTCTTGCTAGATCCCCAATATTGTGCTGCTGTGGGACGACAGGGAAGTGTAGATTATGATGTTAATCTGTTTTCCCTTAGTCTCAACAGCAGCACAAGGCTCCCTCCCTATGTGTTATGTATTTGTCTTTATAATTACACGCTGGGGGGTTGGTACTTCCTTCCTTATATTTTGGAGGGGGAGGGGTTACAGTTAACTATTTGTTGTTCATTAAAAATTCCATTCTGTCCTACCAGCACACAGGGGCAGAAATACCCCAATATTGTGCTGCTGTTGGGACTAAGGGAAAACAGATTAACATCATAATTTATGACTTAGTCAGCCACCAATTGTGCAAGTTCTCCCACTTAAAAAGATGAGCGGCCTGTAATTGACATCATAGGTAGACCTCAACTATGAGAGACTAAATGAGAAAACATATCTAGAAAATCACATTGTCTGTCTGATTTTTAAAGAATTTATTTGCAAATTATGGTGGAAAATAAGTATTTGGTCACCTACAAACAAGCAAGATTTCTGGCTCTCACAGACCTGTAACTTCTTCTTTAAGAGGCTCCTCTGTCCTCCACTCATTACCTGTAGTAATGGCACCTGTTTGACATTGTTATCAGTATAAAAGACACCTGTCCACAACCTCAAACAGTCACACTCCAAACTTCACTATGGTGAAGACCAAAGAGCTGTGGAAGGACACCAGAAACAAAATTGTAGACCTGCACCAGGCTGGGAAGACTGAATCTGCAATAGGCAAGCAGCTTGGTGTGAATAAATCAACTGTGGGAGCAATAATTAGAAAATGGAAGACATACAAGACCACTGATAATCTCCCTCCATCAGGGGCTCCACGCAAGATCTCACCCCGTGGGTTCAAAATGATCACAAGAACGGTGAGCAAAAATCCCAGAACCACACAGGAGGACCTAGTGAATGACCTGCAGAAAGCTGGGGCTAACGTAACAAAGGCTACCGTCAGTAACATATTACGCCGCCAGGGACTCAGATCCTGCAGCGCCAGACGTGTCCTCCTGCTTAAGCCAGTACATATCCGGGCCCGTCTGAAGTTTACTAGAGAGCATTTGGATGTTCCAGAAGAGTATTGGGAGAATGTCATATGGTCAGATGAAACCAAAGTAGAACTGTTTGGTAGAAACACAACTCATCGTGTTTGGAGGAGAGTGAATGCTGAGTTGCATCCAAAAAACACCATACCTACTGTGAAGCATGGGGGTGGCAACATCTTGCTTTGGAGCTGTTTCTCTGCAAAGGGACCAGGATGACTGATCCGTGTACATGAAAGAATAAACGGGGCCATGTATCGTGAGATTTTGAGGGCAAACCTCCTTCCATCAGCAAGGGCATTGAAGATGAAACGTGGCTGGGTCTTTCAGCATGACAATGATCCCAAGCACACTGCCAGGGCAGCAAAGGAGTGGCTTCGTAAGAAGCTTTTCAAGGTCCTGGAGTGGCCTAGCCAGTCTCCAGATCTCAACCCCATAGAAAACCTTTGGAGGGAGTTGAAAGTCCGTGTTGCCTAGCGACAGCCCCAAAACATCACTGCTCTAGAGGAGATTTGCATGGAGGAATGGGCCAACATACTAGCAACAGTGTGTGCCAACCTTGTGAAAACTTACAGAAAACGTTTGACCTCTGTCATTGCCAACAAAGGATATATAACAAAATATTGAGTTGAAATTTTGTTATTGAAGTATTGAATAGTTATTTTCCACCATAATTTGCAAATAATTTCTTTAAAAATCAGACAATGTGATTTTCTAGATATGTTTTCTCATTTTGTCTCTTAGTTGAGGTCTACCTATGATGACGATTACAGGCCTCTCTCATCTTTTTAAGTGGGAGAACTTGCACAATTGGTGACTTACTAAATACTTTTTTTCCCCACTGTAGATTTGTCAAATGCATGCCCTAAATGGTGTACATTTGGTATTCATTTAGCACATGCATTTCATAGTATAGTCAAATCTAATGTGAACAGAGCAATATTTTATAGCTCCCCTGTAGTCACTAGTACATGAATGGTTGGCTACACTAGAACTATTTGCATTTTGGCTCATAATGGGAAGTTCATAACAGGGCATATAGTCAAGAATTTTTACTAAATAAAAAGTCAGCCCAAATAGTCAAATATTTTCTAAATATAGACAACTAGCACATTGTCATAATGCCACACCACACTTGATAAATGGAGACACCTTCATACAATTTTGTGTCAAAGTGTAATTAAAAAAAAAAAATTATTTTAGTGGTCAAAAGTGTGACCCAAGCAAAAAGTTACTGTATATGGACTACACATCCTAACAATGTCATTTTTCAGCTCCCCCTATGGTACTTCAGATGGCTTTATCACATGCTCTGTATATGCAGCTCCCATTCCTGACTGAGATGTGTGGCTCATCCTGCAGTATTGTACTGATGTTACTTTCTAGGTGGTCTTTTGGTGAACAGGTTGACCACCCAGTTTGTGATCTGCATAGTGTTGGTGGTATGATAGGTTTCAGACCACGCAGGACACACGAAGTTGAAGTCTGTAAAAGCCTTCTGAGACTTTACGCTGCACGGCTCTTCCTTGTAGCAAATATTTTCAGCAAGTCTTAGGTCCTCGGGAACTGACACAAGTATCTTAGGGGGAACTGCTTTCCTGTTCTCCACATCATCCCAGTTTACGGCTGAGAAGAATGGATGCTTTTTGATATTTCCTTTCACTCCCAGCCGAATGTGGGGGATTTTGCACAGAAGTCCTTTTAAGATCTGGACAGTCTCAGGGGTTAGGAACTCTGGGTAGTGAGGAACGTTGGTGCAGACAGCAATCTCCATCTGTTCTTTTGATGAACCAAAGAAAGGGTACCATCCAGTGGACATTTTGTACACAGTCACTCCCAATGCAAAGAAGTCAACCCCTCGTCCATATTCCAAGCCCTTGAGCATTTCTGGGGCAATGTATGCTCTTGTTCCTCGACGCTGGTCTGTGGTTCGCTCGTGTACATCTGTTATTGAAAGGCCAAAATCGGCTAATTTGATGTGTCCCTCTCTGGTCAGTAGAATGTTACTTGGCTTCACATCACGGTGTATGATTCCTTTTTTATGGAGAAACTGCAGACCGCAGATGACTTCTGCTGCAATGAATCTTGATGTGGGAAAGTCCAAACGAAAGTTCTTCCCAATCAGATCTTTTAGGTTCCCCCTGGTGACCAGTTCCATCATGTAGTAGACGTAACTCTTAGTCTGGAAGGCTGCAAGGCCATGGACCAGATAGTGGTTCTCATGGGATAGACGGAGGATGTCATGCTCTGCCAGGCTGCATTCAAAATCTATGTGCATCATCTTGCTGACCACTTTAACGGCAACATGTTCATTCCGGATTATATCTGTTGCCAACATAACTTCCCCAAATCCTCCGCTTCCTAATAGAGTGTGGAAGGTAAAGGATTTCAGAGTTAGTGGTACTGTGGCAGTCTTCTTCCTATGAGTAGATGTGGTCGCTGCCTCTTCCAGACAGACATGGTCACTCTTCTTCTCATAGCAACTGCTGGGACTTTGTGATGCTTTTGGTGTCCCATTGTCTTTCCTGTTCGCTGTCTCCTCTCTAGAATGCTTCTCGCTCTCCTGCCCACCATAGTACTGTACATATACAGCCTCATGGCTTTGGATCTGCTGTTGAATCTGGTGGCAGTGTTGGAGAATTTGCTGTTCCTCATAGCAAATAGGATTTTCCTTCCTGTCAGATATCGTATTGACTGGGGAAGAAAAAGGGATTGAAATAGAGATTTTAGTATTCATATTATCAGGGCACAAAACAATGGTTTGTTGTCACCTAATGGAACGAAAAATGTTGGTGGGGGATGTAACAAGTGAGTAATGGGGGATATAATGAGTAGGTAATGGGGGATAAAATTGGTTAATAATGGGGGTTATAATGGGTAAGTAATGGGGATTTAAAGGGATTCTATAATCGGGGAAACATCTTTTAACTGAAGCCACGTTGTAATAGCCTTTATAAAGGCTATTCTTCTCCTACTTTTGTTGTTTTGCTCCTCGCCGCCGTTTAGAAGAAATCTTGATTTTTATTTTTATGCAACTGCGTCTTCAGAATGCACAGGGAGCGTTCCCCCAGTGCTGAAACTGCACAGGGGGAGTCCCCTGTACTCTCCTAAGATGCATTTTTGAACTTACCACGCCGCCTCTCTTCTTCTTTAGCAAATGCATCTTCTTGACGTCATCCTTCCTCCGGGAGACATGCGCCGACTGCGTATGTCCATTCGGCCATTTTCCTGTTGCCTATTACACGAGCTGTATGTAATAGGCTACAGGAGAATGGCCGAATGAAGACTCGTACAAGGATGACGTCAAGAAGACGCGTTTGCTAAAGAAGAAGAGAGGCGGCGCAGCAAGTTCAAAAATGCATCTGAGGAGAGCACAGGGGATGCCCCCTGTGCAGTTTCAGCACTGGGGGAACGCCCCCTGTGCATTCTGAAGACGCATTTGCATAAAAATAAAAATCAAGATTTCTTCTAAACAGCGGCTATGAGCGAAACGACAAAGGTAGGAGACTAATAGCCTTTATAAAGGCTATTACGACGTGGCTTCAGTTAAAAACATGTTTCCCCAATGATAGAATCCCTTTAAAGGGTAAGTAATGGAGGATATAAAGGTAAGTAGTGGGGTATATAACAGGTAAGTAATGGAGGATATAATGGGTAAGTAATGGAGGATATAATGGGTAAGTGGTGAGGGACATAATAGGTAAGTAATGAGGGATATAACAGGTAAATATTGATGGATAGAATAGTTAAGTAGTGTGGGATATACAGGTGCATCTCAATAAATTAGAATATCTTTGAAACATTCATTAATTTCAGTAATACAGTACAATTCATAATCAGCGTCTTCCATGATTGTGTCTCCTACTGAACCAAACTGAGGGACCATTTAAAGGCTTAGGAAACCTTGGCAGGTGACACACTGAATTTACAATACTGAATTTTTTTAATATATTCTACTTTTCTTAGATTTGGGTTTTCATTACCTGTAATCCATAATCAACATTTACAGAAATAAAACACTTGAAATAGAATACTCTGTGTATAAAGAATCTAGAAAATATAGGCGGTCACTTTTTAATTTAATTACTGAAATAAATAAACATTTCAAAGATATTCTAATTTATTGAGATGCAGCTGTAATAGGTAAGTAGTGAGGGATATAAAGGTAAGTAGAGAGGGATATAACAGGTAAATAATGATGGATATAATAGGTAAGTAGTGGGGTATATAACAGGTAAGTAATGCTGTTTTTTATATTTTTCCCTTCTCTCAGGCAATTTTATGAAAATCCAATAAAAACCCTTTTATTACTGGTGTGGAAACTATATAGAGAAAATTGATATTTAATACATTGAATAATCTGTGATGGAGATAGCTGAGCGCTATATATCCCTCACTCCCATAGACATTGATTGGGTAGTAATGCACATGTGTGACCAGTGCTCTGTTCAGTCCTACAGGACATGGGCTCAGGAAGAAGTGACATAAGTGTAAGGTGTCAGGAGTAATGTATGTATAGGGACATAAAGAGATGATCTGTCAGGTAGACGGCACATTATTATGTATGTAGTGATATAATGTGGATCTACCATACAGGCACTTGGACTCTTGAAATATCTGCCCTTATATATCAAACTAAGAGAGAAACTCTCCTTGCAACCAATCACAATTCAGATTCAGACATAAAGGCTGAGCTCTGATTGGTTGCTATGAGCAATGGCAATATTTTTCTCATATAAAGTTCTGATCCATCTCCCCCCAGTCTATGTATATATGATAGTTGCATCATCTACATAATTTCTTACCTTTCTCGACCACCAGACTGACACTACTGGGTCCTGGGACATCACTGGAAGGTTCCTCCTTCTCCCGTCCACCATAGTACAGTACGTATACGGCCTCATGGCGGTGGATTTGGTCTTGGATCTGCTGATAATATTGGAGAATTTGCTGCTCCACATAGCTGGTGGTCAGCTTGTCTTTCTCCTGTCCATCTGTCTTCAGGCTCTGATCTTCAGCTTTACCATCCTCAGGTTTTTCCTTCCGGTCAGAGGTCACATTGACTTTAAGAGAAGAAGCAGAAGTGTCATAAATCAATCTGTATGTAGTAAGAGTAAGTTCACATGGTGCAAATTCTGCCTCTCATTCAATTCAATAGGAGGCAGACGCTTCATTTTCCACTTGCTGAAAAAAATCATCTAGCGGACAGAAGAAGTGTCCACCCCTAGCATCGGGCAGATTCCACCTGAACCTCCTATTGATGTGAACTGGAATAGGAAAACTTTTCCATAGTAAATTTTGCATGGAGGGTCCCAATGCAAAATCTGCAACGTGAACTTACCCAAACATTTCAGATATTATATGAAGACCGTAATATATAGAGAATATATGAGACATTATTAACAGGATCCCTTATTTATTTTCTCTTTAACCCCCTTTCTACAATTTTTACTTTATGACATTTGGGAAATATAATATTTAGGCAGATTTAGAAAAGCTCTAATTGGTTATTATGGGCAATAAAAATAATTTTTTTCTTAAAAATGATTCCATCCATCTTCCCTATTTCTGTCTATAATAGTTACAACATCTACATCGTTTCTTACCTTTATCGTCCTCCAGACCAATGTTGGGGCCTGGGACGTCACTGGAGGGATTCTCCTCCATGTTGGATTTGTTCCTCCTCCGCTTACATCCGGTAAGCCTTGTCCAGGCTCTTTGTAAGCGCTCTAAGAAGCGGATTGCTCTGCTCTTCTTAGCGTTACCCGCCTTCTCCTGTCTCTCTTCTCCATCACTCTTTTTGTCTTTCTCTTCTCCTACTTCAATCTCCAAATATTTTGTCTTCTGCTTTGCCTTTGGCATCTTGTGAGCTCTCACGTGCGTCTCCTCTCGCCTGCAGTGTGTGAGTGCAAAGTATCTGACCTGTGCACCTGTGTATGTAGATACCTGGCATTGTGATGGTCTCCACATTCCGGCACCTGCCATTGTGATGTCACAGCTCTGTCCAGCTCTCATGCTGTATTCAATATGGCGGCTGTCCCATGTCCCATGTGATAATACAAATATTGTAATAACATTAAAGAAGACTGCGTTTACAATCCTCCCCCGAATAACTCACATACATAAGGGGAATTTCTTTTCTAAACCACTTGTGTGAATGTGGGTAGAATTTGGTGATCCGGGGGTGGGGATGCCTCAGCTGATAAATTTATTATAACTCATGGTAGTTTTCTGATGTGAGCTATAATGGAAATGCTCGACACTTCCTAACCTCAGAGCCTATATTAACTGGTTGACGACCGCCGGCCGTAAATTTACGTCCGGCGGTCCTGGTCTCTGAAGACCGGCTAATTGTAAATTTACGGCCGGCACTTCAGAGACACTGTGAGCGGGATCGGGACATCTAACACCCTGCTCCAAAACCCCCCATCGGAATTGAGTTCCGACCGGAGGTTTTAACCCCTTGGATGCCGCGGTCAAACATGACCGCGGCATCCAAGGGGTTCCGCGATGTTGCTGCCCCCAGCGAGATCGGGGGGGTGCCGATATCTATTTTCTGTAGCCCGGGGTCTGGCCAGTGACCCCAGGCTGCTTGAAGCCCCCCACTACTTGGTTGATCCGCCGGGATGTCAAGAAGTCAGCCGATGCGTCTACATAGGCTGACTTTCCTGTATAGACTGCAATACATGTGTATGCTGTGTATTGCAGTCTAAAATACTGAGCCAGGATCAGAGCATCGCTGGCTCAGGTGTCCTTATAGGACAAGTAAATATGTAAAAAAAAAAAATAAAGTGTGAAGAAAAAAAAAAAAAAAATGAATAAAGTTATAAAGCTCCCAAAAATCCCTTTTCCTATATAAAATGAATTATATAAAAAAAACCTCTAAAAATTAATAAAAACAACACATATTTGGTATCGCCGCATCCGTAACAACCTGTACAATAAAACTGAAACAATATTTAACATACGTCGAAAAAAAAACGGAAATCAAAATAGCGCTCCTTCCCTTCTGTGCCCGGCTATGCCCAAGCAGCAGTTTATACCCACATATGGCATTAAGTACATTATCCTGGGTACACCAGTGTCATACATGTGGGCTTAAACTGCAGTTTGGGTACACAGCAGGGGGCAGATGTGAAGGAGCACTATGTGGCTTTTGGAGCATAGATTTAGATTGTTGGATTTTGGACACCATGTCATATTGGCAAAAACCCTAAAATTTCCCCTACAAAATGGGGTCACTTCTTGGGGAATTCCAATTTACTGGCACCTCTGCAAAAACAACATGGCGTCCAGAAAGTCCCTCTAAATCTGTACTCCAAAAACTAAAAAGTGCAGTGCTCCTTCCCTTCTGAGCCCTGCTGTGTGCCCAAGCAGCAGTTTATACCCACATATATCATTTTTTTGTACCCGGGATAGCCCACTTAATAGTTTTAGAAGTGCATGTCTCTGATGCCACAAAGTGGGTACAATGTATTGGGCATCAAAATGGCATATTTATTTAAAATTGTCAATTTTCACTTTGTATATTAATTTTTGGGAAGCACTCCTGGGATCAAAATGATAATACCCCTTGATACATTCCTTGAGGGGTATAGTTTCTAAAATGGGGTCACTTTTGAGGGGTTTACATTGTATTGGTACTTTAGGGGCTCTGAAAATGCGACATGGCACCTGAAAACTATTCCAGCAAAATCTTCTCTCCAAAAGCGAAATAGCGCTCTTTCCATTCTGAGCCCCACCATATACACATACAGCAGTTTACAACCACATGGGGAGTATTCCTGTATTCCGGAGAAATTGTGTAACAAACTTTGGGGAGCTTTTTCTCCTTTATCCTCTTGTGAAAATGAAAAATTTGGGGATAAATTGATGGTTTATTGGAAAGAAAGTAATTTTTCATTTTCATGTCCCAATGTTAATAAAATCTGTGAAACGTCTTTGGGGTCAAAATGCTCACTATACCCCTTGATATGTTCTGTGAGGGGTGTAGTTTCCAAAATGGGGTCACTTTTGGGGGTTTCCATTGTATTGGTACTTTAGGAGCACTGCAAATGTGACATGGCACCTGAAAACTATTCCAGCAAAATCTGCCATTCAAAAGCCAAATAGCGCTCTTTCCATTCCGAGCCCTGCCATGTACCCATACAGCAAATTATGATCGCATATGGGGTATTGCCGTGTGAAAATGAAAACTTTGGGGATAAAGTGATGTTTTAGTAATTTTTCATTTACACATCCCAATGTCAATAAAATCCGTGAAACAGCTGTGGGGTCAAAATACTCCGTATACCCTTTGATAAATTCTGTCAGGGGTGTAGTTTCCAAAATGGGGTCACTTTTGGGTGGTTTCCAATGTACTGGTACTCTAGGAGCTCTGCAAATGAGACATGGTACCTGAAAACTATTCCAGCAAAATATGCTTTTCAAATGCCAAGTGTCGCTCTTTGTTTTCCGTGCGCTGCTGTGTGCCCAAAAATCATTTTACACCCACATGTGGGGTATTTCTGTGCTCTAGAGAAATTGCACAACAAACTGTGAGATGTATTTTCTCCTTCAACCCTTTGTGAATGTGTTAATTTTAGGGATAAATGAATGTATTATTGGATAAAAATGAAATGTCTAAATTTCACCTCCATATTGTTTTAATTCTTGTGAAATGCTTAAAGGGTTAACAAACTTCCCAAATGCTGTTTTGAATTATTTGAGGAGTGCAGTTTTGAAAATGGGGTGATTTATGGGGGTTTCTAATATATAGGTCTTTATAATCCCCTTCAGAACTGAAGTGGTTTCTAAAAAATGAGTTTGGGAAATTTTCTTGTAAATCTGGAAAATCGCTGGTACAGTGCCTTGCGAAAGTATTCGGCCCCCTTGAACTTTTCAACCTTTTGCCACATTTCAGGCTTCAAACATAAGGATATAAAATTTAAATTTTTTGGTGAAGAATCAACAACAAGTGGGACACAATCGTGAAGTGGAACGAAATTTATTGGATATTTTAAACTTTTGTAAAAAATAAAAAACTGAAAAGTGGGGAATGCAATATTATTTGGCCCCCTTAAGTTAATACTCTGTAGCGCCACCTTTTGCTGTTATTACAGCTGCAAGTCGCTTGGGGTATGTCTCTATCAGTTTTGCACATCGAGAGACTGAAATTCTTGCCCATTCTTCCTTAGAAAACAGCTGGAGCTCAGTGAGGTTGGATGGAGAGTGTTTGTGAACAGCAGTTTTCAGCTCTTTCCACAGATTCTCGATTGGATTCAGGTCTGGACTTTGACTTGGCCATTCTAACACCTGGATACGTTTATTTGTGAACCATTCCATTGTAGATTTTGCTTTATGTTTGGGATCATTGTCTTGTTGGAAGATCAATCTCCGTCCCGGTCTCAGGTCTTTTGCAGACTCCATCAGGTTTTTTTCCAGAATGGTCCTGTATTTGGCTCCATCCATCTTGCCATCAATTTTAACCATCTTCCATGTCCCTGCTGAAGAAAAGCAGGCCCAAACCATGATGCTGCCACCACCATGTTTGACAGTGGGGATGGTGTGTTCAGGGTGATGAGCTGTGTTTCTTTTACGCCAAATATATCGTTTTGCATTGTGGCCAAAAAGTTCGATTTTGGTTTCATCTGACCAGAGCACCTTCTTCCACATGTTTGGTGTGTCTCCCAGGTGGCTTGTGGCAAACTTTGAATGAGACTTTTTATGGATATCTTTGAGAAATGGCTTTCTTCTTGCCACTCTTCCATAAAGGCCAGATTTGTGCAGTGTACGACTGATTGTTGTCCTATGGACAGACTCTCCCACCTCAGCTGTAGATCTCTGCAGTTCATCCAGAGTGATCATGGGCCTCTTGGCTGCATCTCTGATCAGTCTTCTCCTTGTTTGAGATGAAAGTTTAGAGGGACGGCCGGGTCTTGGTAGATTTGCAGTGGTCTGATGCTCCTTCCATTTCAATATGATCGCTTGCGCAGTGCTCCTTGGGATGTTTAAAGTTTGGGAAATCTTTTTCTATCCAAATCCGTCTTTAAACTTCTCCACAACAGTATCACGGACCTGCCTGGTGTGTTCCTTGGTCTTCATGATGCTCTCTGCGCTTTAAACAGAACCCTGAGACTATCACAGAGCAGGTGCATTTATACGGAGACTTGATTACACACAGGTGGATTATATTTATCATCATCAGTCATTTAGGACAACATTGGATCATTCAGAGATCCTCACTGAACTTCTGGAGTGAGTTTGCTGCACTGAAAGTAAAGGGGCCGAATAATACTGCACACCCAACTTTTCAGTTTTTTATTTTTTACAAAAGTTTAAAATAACCAATAAATTTCGTTCCACTTCACAATTGTGTCCCACTTGTTGATTCTTCACCCAAAAATTTAAATTTTATATCTTTATGTTTGAAGCCTGTAATGTGGCAAAAGGTTGAAAAGTTCAAGGGGGCCAAATACTTTTGCAAGGCACTGTGCACTGTACACTTGTAAACCTTCTAACATCCAAAATAAATTAAAGGAAGATTAAAAGATGATGCCGATATAAAGCAGAGATATGGTAGATAATATTTATTCATGTATTTTGGTCATATGACTATCTGTCTGAAAAGCAGAGCATTTCACATTTTGAAAATTGCAAATTTTTTCCAAATTTCCCTCAAATTTCCTAATTTTTTATAAATAAATACAAAAATATTGATCAATGTTTAACACTAACATGAAGTACAATGTGTCATGAAAAACAATCTCAAAATCACTTGTGTAAGTTATAGCATCTCAAAGTTATTGCCATATAAAGTGACACATGTCAGTTTTGAAAAATGAGTCCTGGTCCATAAGGCACTTTTAGGCCCGGTCCTTAACCGGTTAAGTCTGGCCACTCTTAATAAATCAGCCCCATTGTATAACCCATTGTATTATATGGCCAATGTACAGTGCATGTATACCTGTGTCTCAGCAGTGTAGTCACAGCGGTGTATTGCTGCTTGGTGTATGAGTGTTTGTAGGCCACATTCAGAGGACCCAGATGCAAAATAGCCATGAAAAACCTCCATGTTTCATGGCTGTCTTGCACCTGAGGGGCACCCATTTTCACGGATCCCCCCCATGCATTTGATGGCTGGAGGGATCCGTGAAAAAAAATAGGACATGACCTATATTTTGACAGTCCGTGACAATGGACCATCAAAATAATAGACATGTAAATAGCCCCATTCACTGACATGAAACTTAATGCTCCAATATGACGTCTGTTAAAAAAAAAACTTGGAGCTTGGAGGCAGACTCAGGACTGGTCCTGTTCCTGGCCATTTTACGGTCTAGGCTCATTAACTGAAATGTATGGGACCATGTACATCCATGTGCCGTCTTCTCATGGATCTGTACATGCAGACCTTTGTGTGCATGTATCCTAATATAGGCCATAAGTTTCAAAGTATTAGAAACTTCTGTAGCTGGTTCTATGACCGCATGAATGTAATTCATGTAGTCCATGTAATGCATATTGATCACTGTACATCCCTGGTATCTGCAGTTTCTGTAGTCAGAAGTGCGGCTGTGCAGGAGATATACTGCAGTTACATGGCCCTTGTTTTTAGGATTCTTTGCGGGTCGTATTGTTTTGACACTCAGTAACCAGGAATATAGTATTATGGTTAATCCAAGTAGTATAGCATATCATTCTTAGATGAAATTGCTGCTTTAACAATGGTTAACAGACCGTTCCCTACTTCACCATTTTTGCCCCCTGTCTCTGCTCCGGGAATAGTACAGAGACAGGAGAGAACAGCAGGGAAACAGGGAAAGGTGAGTATTAGGTTTTTTGTTTATTTTATCTATTATACCGTTGGGGCAACTGGGGGGGGCATTATACTGTGGGGGCAACTGGAGGTGTACATTTTGTTGTGGGAGAATACTATGTTAGGATGTTCTCATCGATGTGCAGTATTATATACCACTAGAAAGCCATCAATGCGCTGAATTCAGCGCACTGTCAGCTTTCCCAGTATGGATCCCGGTGGTGGAGATATTGGTGCCATTAATTTTAGCACCGATGTCTCTCTACTGTCACAAAGAGCAGGCCTTACAGCCTAGCGTCATCACTGGGCGGTAGGGAACGCCCCTCCCCGACAATATTCTTCCATAGACACTAGGCTGTAAGGCTCGCCTTTGTGACAGTGGGGGGATATCAGTGCCAAAACTAACTGCACCAATATCTCCACCACCGAGGCTCATACTGGGAAAGCAGACAGTTCTCTGAATTCAGCGCACTGTTGGCTTTCTAGCAGTATACAGTGGGGAAAAAAAAGTATTTCCCTGTCGTCCCACAGCAACACAATATTGGGGTATTTCTGCCCCTGTGTGCTGGTAGGACAGAATGGAATTTTTAATGAACAACAAATAGTTAACTGTAACCCCACCCCCTCCTCAATATAAGGAAGTACCAACCCCCCAGCGTGTTTTTTTTCTGTCCTGTGTTGGTAGGACAGTTGGAGGGAAGGTTATACCTTCCCTATAGTGATGTTATTCAGATTTCTGAATGAATTTGCCCTCCTCTCTCCTGTTTGAGTTTGTTTTGTCTATCCTCCTGTGAGGGTTCTGGTTCCTGTTGGAACAAAATTCAAAGGTTAAAACTCCTTGTCTTGTCTTTCCTGCCTCTGCTGCTTAGTCTGCTTAGCTGCAGTGAAAGGCCTTTTTTTCAGCTGTTGCTTATAATGGACCAGCCAGACAGGTCTGCTGCCTTTGAGTGTCCACGCTGAACCCTTTGTGGCTATGTAAGTCTTGCATATCTTGTTTTATTGCGACGCACGGCGTTTCCTGCTACTTCTCTCCAGCTCCCATGTGTGGGGGTGCCGGAGTCCAGAGTACGCTGGCATGCGTACGTGATGGCATCTTTAACCTCCTTCAGGTGAGCTGCTAGGAAATGTTTTTTACCTTATCTTCTGCCATTTTTTTTTAAATAAAATCTGTGTAAAATCTATTTTCTGTGTAACCTGTCACAGGTATTGGGTGAATCTTTGCTCTCCATTTCTTCTATATAAGTCTGCTGCTGCTTCTTTTCCTCTGCCTATTTGTTGTTTGGCAGAGAGTGTGCATTTTTTTTCTGGTTTTCTTGCTATTTACTCTTACACTTGCAGTAAGATGTCATCCTCTGCGTCTGGTGGTGATGAGTCCTCCAGGTAAGTCTTTGTCTAGGCACAAACATCTAAACTGTCGTTCCTGTGAAATTCCCTTGCCTGTTGGTTACAATTTCATTACATGCCACAAGGGCTGCTTAGGCAGCCCAGTGGCTCAGTGGTTGACACTACAGCCTCACAGCGCTGGAGTCCTGGGTTTGCCGCCGGGGGGGCTCTGCGTGGGTTTGTGTGTCTAATCCTGCGTGGGTGTGCTCCAGTTTCTTCCCACACTCCAAAGGCGTGCTGGTGGGGACTATGGATTGTGAGCCCTATATGGGATAATGACTGTCAGTGTCTGTGGAGCGCTGTGGAATATGATGGCACTTCTGTCATACGATCTGATGAGGTCAGTACAGTGGCTCAGTGGATAGCACTGCAGCCTTGCAACGCTAGAGTCCTGATTTCAATTCCTGCAAGGAGTTTGAAGGGGGCCTAGTTTGTGCGGATTGTAACACACTGTGGGCACGAAATGAAACATACTCTTTCACTAGTATCTGAGAGAACTTCCAAATGAGATGCTCTCATCAGATGAAGATACCTTGGAGAAATCCAGCAGACCTCTTTCCTCTAGAGAAGATAAATAGGCTGCTGAAGTCCATCCAGTAAGAAAAAAAAAAAAAAAAAAAAGGTATTCAGGATCATATAGGAAGCTAATTCTTCATGTGAGGATTCAGATACGGATATAGCAAAACTGCTGTTTCTTCTGGAGAAAATTCAGAAATTACTGAAGTCCATCAGGTCAAGGGACCATGATGTTGACCATGGGGAAGCCTCTAGTTCCACCTCTAGGGGTCCTAGGGCCTTCAAAGTGTATGACATGCTTAAAAGAGCTATGTCCTCCGAGTGAAAACACCCAGAGAAGACCTGCGTATTATCCAAGAGGTTCAAGACACTCTTCCCAATAGCTGAGGACCAGTTGGGACTTGAGCCCACCACCTAAGCTTGTCATGGCAATCGCAAAATTGTCCAGGCGAACACTTGTACCCTCTGAGGATGGGTCTAGCCTTCAGGACCCCATGGACCACAGCTTTCTCTGCACAGTGTTTGATTGGTATCGCTACTAGTGAGGTAGCTAAGAAGTTGTGCTCCGGGCTCTCTTCATTAAAAAGAGATATTGATTTGGGGGTCTCCAGGGACGAATTGTTGTCCTCTTTGAAGGCTATTGCCCTTGAGGCGGATTACCTCAATGGAACCTCTTCCCCAGGTGAAGTTACCTGCCAAATCTTGGACTTCGGCTGCCCGTCGCCCCTATGGTTAAAACCTTGGAGGGTGGATTATGCCTCAAACTTCAATATTTGCGGGCAGAACACGATACAAGGACTAGTGGTAAAGGAAGGAAAGTCCTTCCGTGGACAGGGCAGACAGCGTCGTAGAGGACAGTCTCCTCAAAGACCGCCACCTGCAAGAGGTCACGTGTGGACGTTCTAGGTTCCTGAGTGGGAACTCCAACTGTCTTTTTTTCCATGATGTCAGGAAAATCAGAAAGCTAAATTTCTGACTATTACCTTCTCCCTCCTCCAAGACACGAAGTTCCTGTGGGGGTAACAGATTCATGGGTCTTGGAGTTAATCCGGTTTGGTTCTGGCATAGTTTTTTCTATGCCTCCCCAGGACAGATTTATACAGACCTCTTTCTGGTTCCAAAACCTTCAGGAGACTGGTTGATAATAGACCTAAGATACCTCAGCAGAGCTATCACAAAAAAATTTCTGTCTGGAAACGTCTGTGATATCCATTCTCCATTATCCATTCTGAACCTAAAGGACCTGCACCTCCACGTCCCTATTCTTCCTGCTCACAGGAAATACTTAAGAATTGCAGTCAGGGCCGGTTTTAGACAAAGTGGGGCCCTGGGCAAAATTAAAAGAGGGGCCCCAAATGCTGATATGCAAACAACACCATCGTCTTGCAGTGGCAACCTCTATAATAACGCCTCTTTTCTGCCAACAAAAAAGTAATAAGCCCCATTTTACCACACACAATTCAAATGAACACCTTTGTACTGCCTAATAGATTTTTTCACCCAGTTATCAGTTATTATAGCGTCTCCTTGTAAATAATAGTCCCTGCTTATAAATAATATTACACCTTTGTCAGTAATAGCTCCCTTATAAATGATAAATAGTGCCCTGTATCAGTAATATTCCCCCTTATCAGTAAGTCACCCCGTAAAAATAATACTGCTCCCTTATTAATAATAGCCCCCTCATAAATAATAGCCCCCTCATAAATAATAGTTCCCCTTATAAATAATAGTCCCCATTATCACTAATAGCCCCCTTTATAAATAAGCCCACTTAACAATTATACCCCCCTTATAAATAGTTACCCCCTTATAAATAATAGCTCCCCCCTTGTAATGGATGCCTTATATATAATAGTTCCCCACTTATAAATAATAGCCCATCTTATAAATAATAGTTCCCCCTTATAATAGCCCCCTCATACTTAAGTTTCCCAATTATATATAGTAACCCATCCTTATATATAATAGTTCTCTGTTATACAGTGTCGGACTGAAGGGCCTTAGGCCCACCAGAGGATCTTGTTCTGGGGCCCCACCCAACAGCTTCCTGCTAATAGCCTACACCACAGCTCCTTCACTGAAGTCTTACATATGTGCTGACTATCTGGTGTTACTGAGTATGTTCCCAGTATAGTCAGCCCCTATAATACTGTGCAGGCCCCAATAACTCCATGGCCAGCTCATGCACAGTACTGTATGGGGAATGACATGGCCATGGAGCACTACACGTATGTGCAAGATGACAGTGAAGGACCTGTGATGCAGACATAGCACACAGGGCTGTCAGCAGGAATTGTGAGCCCCCCCCCCCCACACAGTATAATGCTCCACATGGTATATAATGCTCCACAGTATAAAATGCTCTCCTGAGCCCTCCAGTTTCCCCACATGGTATATAATGCTCCACAGTGACCCCACACAGTATAAAATGCTCCCCTGAGCCCCCCATAGTGGCCCCACATGGTATGTAAGGCTCCACACAGTATAATACTCCACAGTGGCCCACACAGTATACTACCCCTTAGTGGCCCCAGACAGTGCAATATGCTCCCCAGCAGCCCCACACAATATAATATGCTCCATACAGTATAATATGCACCCCACAATGCCTCCCCAGTATAATGCTCCAGTGGTCTATACTAACACAGTATAACATGCTCCATAATGACCTCTACTTTCCGGCACCCATCTGATCCATCTTAGACCTACGAATCCTCCCCACTTAAACCCCCTCATCTAATTCCACATCAGCTCCCTGTAGCCCGCAAGGCTAAGCGTGACTGGACGGCTCGTGTCTATTCTCCCCCTGCCCCTGCAAAAACCTTTCAGTGCGCATTGCATCAAGAAATGCTTGGTAGCGTCCACGAGCCCTCTAGGCTTGAAACCAAATGAAAAAGCAGCTACAAAACCATTATCTCTGGTCACCGAACCAACCGTCTGCCCACTCAACAAAAACAGTAACACATCAACCCTATGATCTTCTCTATGTACCCTAATTCACTCCAACCACCCATTCAAATATTTATTCCAGGTGCCAAGGGCCAACAATGCCTGAATCAATATCCTGCATCTCGTAGACCATAATTCTGGAGGACATGTTATCCCTTCTGCTACTGCCCACAGAGCCAGGGCATGAAACTCTCCCACTGGAAACGAAACAGAGAATAATCAATTCTTGACCCCGTAATGTGCACTGCCACCACCCACGTTTTCAGGCACAAGCAAAGCAGCACCAAACACTGTAGCAACATGAAGAGCAGGAGGAATATGCTGTGACGTTGTTTATGGCCGACAAAACCAACATGTTATCGCAGTGAAACTTGACTTTTTTATCACTTCATATGGACACCGCAACCACTATGGGGAATGATTCAAGTAAAGTCAAATTCTGTGTGAAACCTAATTCACGCCATGCTGCAGGCCAAGAGGCGGCACACCACTGCCCCCCGTAATATGCCCCGAAACTATGCCTCCCCCCCGCCACATCGGTGAAAAGGTCACAGTCGAACATGTCAATTACAGCCGATTGCACCAGTGTTCTATTATTATTATTGTTTATTTATATAGCACCATTAATTCCATGGTGCTTTACATTTAAGGAGTTACATACGGTGCACAATATGTACAAAACAGATAATACTAACAGTGACCTACTGGCACAGTGGGATAGAGGGCCCTGCCCGCAAGGGCTTACAATCTATGAGGGAAGAGGGATAGAGACAGAAGGTGAGCCCCAGACCGACAAGTTGTCGCAATGCAGCCCTCCCAGCTGAACAAAGTCTCAAGGAATCAACACCCCCTCAGATCCACTAACTTGTCACTGGGCAACTAGAATTCCTTGGCCACAGTGTCAATTTCTATACCAAGGAAACTCAATCTAGTACACAGACCATCGTTTTTTTTTCAGGGATAACGGCACCCCTAACTTATTAGCAACCCATTGATTGGTCGCCAGTAAGATCGTGCACAAGTCAGAGCCCGCCGGGCCTATGAACAGAAAATCGTCACGGTAATGAATTACTGACTCCACCCTGACACTTCCCAAACCACTGACTCTAGGAACCTGCTGAAAGCCTCGAAGTACGCATACGAGATTGAGCATCCCATCGGAGGGCAACGGTCGACATAATTCCCACTGTCCCAGTAACAGCCAAGTAACGGAATGCTATCAGGGTGTATGGGCAATAGCCGAAACACTGCTTCTACATGTTTAAATTTGCAGCTGAAGCCAAATTTACATTTTGCTTCACTGAACTAGCAACACAGCCCGTATTGTTGCAGGGCCTGCGTATCTGCCCCCCTGAGCCATATCCTCCTCCTGCTCAGGCCGGTTCCACCAGCTGTCCTGGAAAGGAATGGCCGAACTGCACCGGAACCATAACCCAAAGCCATAGCCCAATATCTTTTTAGTCCCATCGGATACTAGGCCGAACTGCTTTTCGCTGATGGAACAGCTCATCATACCAGGTCATACCTGAGACATTATTAATATAAAGATGCACTTGGGGGTATTCATTATGGGGGGTTATATCATATATTTTATAATTGGGGTAGCAGCAGGATGGGGGCTTTATGTAGGTGAGAACAATGTGGGTTAGATGGCTGGAAAAGTGAGGAGCCAAAGATTTCTGTGCTGCAAACTTTACAGAGACAAGTCTCAGCTGGAAGAAGTGGTCATGGCGGTCCAAAGGGAAGAGAAGGGAAATGTGACCGATTAGTCAGAGACGTCACCTGTAAGTCACAAAATGTTACTGCCCTGTATACACCTAAATGTTCTGTAGAGCCCTGTGCAGAGCCGGTATTTACCATTATATGGTCACCGTATAGTGATAATATCGGTATACCTGAGTTGGGGGCCCACTTGGACGTGTTTGCCTCCCCTGTACTGAACCCCTAACTACGTCTCTGCTCCTAGGCTATGCAGTACGGCTCCTGCGGTCTCCCTATCCCTGCTCTCAGGATGTTAGCGCTGATGGCCTGGCTGCTGCCATCTTCTTGGATCTGGATCCCTACCTGTGCCCCCTGGCTCGTCACTAGCTCAAGTAAGCATTTTATATTAATTTAATAATGAAATAATACTCTGAATAGTATCCTTAGGACAGAGGAGAAATACCTGATTGATGGGGGGCTGTCTGCTGAGACCCCCACTGAGCCCGAGAATACTTTTTTTTTGCTTGAAATGCAACAATATTCCCATTATCCAGGGACAGAAAAATGCCGATACGTCTTTGTATGTACATATCCCTAGAAAAAAAGGCCACGTTTGCCTGATGTTGCTAGAAGAGACACGTCACTCTGCTGGCATCTGGGTGCAGCAAGTAGGGTTCCACCCCGTATAGATATATATACACTCGAAACTTGGCACTCCAATGAGATTTGTGAATTTATTAATAGTATTGCAATCCAAATATTCAGAGCATCAGTAATAATCAGTCTGGTTGCAGTTGGGAATAGCTTGTGGCAGAATTGTAAGGGCCATCTTCCTGCTCAAAACTGCAAGTCTGATGAAGGTTGCTTATGCAGCCGAATCGTTGCTGTGAATATCTGGATTGCAATACTATTAATAAATTCACAAATCTCATTGGAGTGCCAAGTTTCGTGTGTATACAAGTTTACCTGATGTTAGGTGAAGCAATGGCTCACAGCAGGACGCAGGCAGGCCCAGGTGGTGAATGGTGGAGGCGGCCAAACACTTGTCTGCATCCTGCTGGGAACCATCACTACATCTAACATCAAAGGGCTAGGGTATGATTTATAAAGATGTCCTGTACATGTGTGACTACCTCTATATCATATATACCCTTGTCCTGGGCAGAATTCCAGGGTCTGTAGGAATGCGACTAAGTATTTCACAAAGGACAATTCCAAAAGAGAAGACATCAACCTGTAAAATAAGAGGATTATGTAACAACAGGTATATAGAGGGTCAGTATTATAGTAGTTATATTCTTGTACATAGGAGCAGTATTATAGTAGTTATATTCTTGTACATAGGAGCGGTATTATAGTAGTTATATTCTTGTACATAGGAGCAGTAATATAGTAGTTATATTCTTGTACATAGCAGCAGTATTATAGTAGTTATATTCTTGTACATAGGAGCGGTATTATAGTAGTTATATTCTTGTACATAGGAGCAGTATTATAGTAGTTATATTCTTGTACATAGGAGCAGTATTATAGTAGTTATATTCTTGTACATAGGAGCAGTATTATAGTAGTTATATTCTTGTACATAGAAGCGGTATTATAGTAGTTATTTTCTTGTACATAGGAAACAATTTTTATTAGTAAAAACAAACAAAAATTATAATAATACATTCCACCAGAATTAACAACCAATGATGATTGGATTTAACGTATCCAGACCACTCTCTCTCCTTTGTAGGTAGGTTATCCCTGTTTTTACTGAGTTTATCCCAGCACCTTCTAACACCTTGTAGAAGGTGCTGGGATAATACCTCCTGCCAATGGACTCCACTGCTCCTCCTGGCACAATGTCCAAAATGATGACAGCTGGTCTTCCCTGTCTCAGGGCTGTCTTAAGTTGAGTCTTGGGCATGCATTGTCTCCTCTGTTAACTGCTAGACTAGACTCTCTACTCTGCACTGAGGCTGTAACGGCTCCCCAAGAGACCTAAGTCTCCCAGACTCTGCCCAATGGCCTGTGATAGGCCAGAGCTGTATCAAGTACAGGGTTTTTGAAAGACAGGGGGAAACACAGGGAAATAACATGGGGAAGGCTAGAGTTAAAGTGGCCTAGGCTAGATTATACTCCGGGGTATAAATTGGCCTAGGCCAATTCATACCCCTCAGGACATATTATACCCCCATCAGTAGCATTGAGTGATATACACAAGAATTACTTAATTTTTCAACATTTTATTGGGGATTCAGCTTTGTCTGGTAAGTTAAGTGAGAAAGCTAACTGACTTCAATCTTAAACAAATAGACTTTTATTACTTCAACCAGTGTAACTTGACTGTTCATAATATAATAAAAGTCATAACGTCTTGAAACTTCAATTTATAAAGGTGGCTTTACATGGGGTGATTATCGGCTGAATGTTTATGGGTCACCTGATCAGCGCATGACGTGTCATACACTGATCAGGTGATCCAGAGGACCCGCGAGGATAGGAGACAGCACCAAATTCAAAAGCTTCAGTAAGAGAAGCAAGAAATGGCGGCTGGTGGAGACATGGAGGAGGGACGGAGGAGAGCCAGGACATGCTGGGCAGTGAGTATGTAAATTTATTTATTTTTTCTCAGCGATTTCTCATTAGCAATAAGTCGCTTAACACTCAATGCAATGGGCAACTAGCCGGGACAACAAATCGCCCAATACTCGTCCCGTGTATTGGAACCTTTACACTAGCAAGTCCTTGCTACAATATAAACATTTAAAGGTAAACACTGATAACAACATTAAAATGATCAGGCTTATTTTCCAGATAAAGTGCATGTTCTGTTGTTGACTGCAGATTGAAGCTTGCGGAATATGTCAACTAATCCATGGAGTCACCGACGTTCATGTAGATGATGATGTCGCAACTCAACAGATTAGCTGTGGCCATGATCTCTGCATCAGTTGCGCAGACTCCATCATGAGACATTACAGAGATGTTCACATATTCACATAATCACATTTTGGTTTAAGTAGTCCTGTAGTAATTTTGTCAAGTCAGTTTTCATGTAGTGGATGACTTTATCTCTGAGAAGGGAGTGGTTGTCCTCTGTTCCTGTCAGGATGTAGCTGATGGCCCAGAAGTAGCAGTTCCCATCACCTTTGGTTTTGTGTACACCGTGGTTGTCCAAGGTCCTTTGTGCAGCCAATGTGTACACCCCTACCAAACGTAAGGCCAAGATTGGTGCTAAGATACTTCCTGAACTTGGTAATAGGTTGAAAGTCTTAGTTTGCTTGTGTTTCTGTGTGGCAGAGTCACTGGGACAATCATCATGGGACTGGGGTGATGTAGAAGTCTCTTCATCCTGGTAAATCTTAAGGTTGCTGGTGTGGTAAATGTTGCTTAGTATCTTGCCAGTCTTATTGTTCTTAAGTTTTACTCGTCAATCCTTGGTCAAGGATTCCAACCCAGTAGGGTCCAATCCAGCGTGGATCCATCTTTGGACCCATCTGATGAATATGACGCTGATTCTTGATATAAACAATGGTACTAGTAGTGATTCATTTGTTGCTGTTGTGTCGGAAATAAAAAGTTTGCTTCTGGTGTTCCTGGGCAGATTGGATGTTGGTACTGACGGTTAGGTGGAGCTTTTTAACAATGATAGTCAGTGTATTTAGCACATCAGGGTTGGCATCATCTGAAATGGGCATAGGGTCCACAGTGTCATTTTCTGAGGGACTGAGGTCCATAGGAAGCTTGGCCTTCTGTCCATACATAACCTCAAATGAAGTGCACTTGGTTGAGGCATGCACAGATGTTTGATAGGCAAACAGAACTCCAGAGATGAACCAATCCCAGTTGTTTCCTTGGTCATTGACAAGCTTACTAAGAGATTCTTTGAGTGTTCAATTGTCACGTTCCCGCTGGGCCATATTTTTGTGGGTGGGAGGCAGATGAAATGCGGTGATCTGTTTGAAAATGCTCCATCAGGTTGTCGATGATCAAGTTCACAAACTCTCAGCCCTGGTCACTAATAAGAGTGTCCAATACAGCCAAGGCGGAAAATAACGGAATACAAAAAAATTGCTACGGACTTGGCACTCTTATCTGGGACAGCTGTTGCTTCAGTCCACTTGGAGAAATGATAAGTGGCAGCAACTATATATTTGTTGCCATTTGATGTTTCCTGAAGAAGACCGATCATATCAATCCCGCATAATCTCCATACTTTTCCAGACACTGGTATACTGTTGAGTGGTGGAGCTTCCTTGCTAATTTTGGGATTTATGACAAAACATTTTTGACAGGCTTTCACATGTTGGTGAACGTCGTTCTTCATTCCCTTCCAGTAATAATGGTCAGAGATTTTGGCTAATGTTTTATCTCTGACAAAATGGCCGCCAGAAATTGAGTAGTCATGACAGACCTTCAGGATATTTGTGTAGTGTGGGGGGGAGAGATTTGGGGTGCACAGTGGACTGTGGGTTGCACGGTGAACTGTGGGGGGTTTTGGGGTGCATGGTGAACTTGGGGGTAGTGTGGGGGTGGCAAGCTATGGTCCAGGTTTGGTGGATTTGGCAAGCTGTGTCCCTGTGGGGCTGAGCTGTGGGGCTGAGCTGTGTCCCTGTGGGGCTGAGCTGATAGCGAGCTTGATACCTTCGTGAGATCTGTTACTGTGGGGGATCCAGTGAGACACCAAGGCTGGATACTTCGTGCTAGGCCACTTTGCCATGGTAACGTGTAAGCTATCGGGTAGTGTGGCGTCCTTAGCAGCTACACCACTACACAGGCTCTCTGCAGCCAGGAAATAGATGTTTCTTAATGTGATTTACCACAAATTAATTAATATCGAATTGAATCGTTTGGGAAAATTCGGTGAAGCTGCTGAATCGAATTTTTGAAAAATTCGCTCATCTCTAGTTATTATATTGGTGCAGTTTTACCAGGACCTTCCACCCACCAGTCCAGATATCATCAGTGTCTCTATTTTTGGTGAGATCAGACATCAGGTCACAATGTCTTCTGAGCCACACCACAATATCCCGGGTTTGGGGGGGGAAAGATTCGTTCCAGAAGATACCGTCACTGTTAATGTTATCTGGCCTGGAAATAGGAGTAAAAATAAATTTACTCCAGCCATCTGTGTCCCTGAACCAGGAGTAATTTGCCACGAACCTATCCAGACAAGACATGAGCTTAAAGCTGACATCGTAGCCCAGTCTATTTGGTAGGTTTATTACATCCAGGATGTCAGCTGGCACGAACCCCATCTGGCGGCACAGGCAGAGGCGCACCGCTAATGAGGCGAGGTGAGGCGGCCGCCTCGGGCGGCACTGTCCGGGGGGCGGTATTTTACTATTTAATGTAAACCAGCCCAGGACAGGCCGCTTTAAAAAAAAAAAAAAAAAAAACAGAGCTGAGCGCGGCCTGTCCTGGGCTGGTTTACAAGACGTCGCATCTCAGCGCAGGCGGCGACACAATGACGTCATCACGCTGCCTACGCTGAGACACAGACGTCGCGGACAAGAAGAGGAGGCGGCTGCATCAAGGCATCGCAGGTGAGTATAGCTTTTTTTTTATATATATAAATAGGCCGTTACCTGTTGGAGTATCCCCGGCAGGTAACGGCCTATTTATTTACCTACCCCGCGTCTGCTCGTGGCCGCCCCCCGCTTCCCCTTCTGCTATGGGCCGCAGAAAGGGAAGCGGATGCTGCTGTGAGCGGCCGCGGGCATCGGTAAGTTAGGCCGCGGGCCGCAAATACTACTATTATTATACTCCGGGGTCTATTCAGACCCCGGAGTATAATAATCGGAGGCCTAGGGTTGGTGAGGGAACATAAAAAACAGTGTTACTCACCTCCTGCGATCCGATGTAACTCCGAGCAGGCTTGAGGCCTGTGGTGACGTCATCAGGTCGCGTCGCCGGCCTGATCACGTGACGTGTGTGCGCAATTAAACAGGGCCGAAAGCTGCAAGGAGTGTACCGGTGTCCAGGATAGGTAAGTAACTCTGATTTTTATGTTTGTATTCTCCCCTGGGTCTCCAATCATTATACTCTGGGGTCTGAAAAGACCCCAGAGTATAATAATAGTTCATGGGTCGGCCACTATGGGGCATAATACCAGTGCAGGGGCCACTATGGAGCATAATACCATGTGCTGGGCCCACTATAGAGCATAATACAAGTGTAGGGGCCACTATGGAGCATAATAGCAGTGCAGGGGCCAATATGGGGCATAAAACTGTGTGCAGGAGTTGCTGCGGAACATAATACCGTGTGCAGTGGCCAATGCGGGGCATAATACCGTGAGCAGGGGCCACTATGGAGCATAATACCATGTGCAGGTGTAAGAGACAGCCAATGTTGTCTTAAGCTTCATTTGTCTGTATAAACTGTTAATGTTGAATGTATTTCTGTGATTCTGTTCCTTTAAGACAGCAGCCATTGTAATTGTGACATGATGCTGGAGTGAGACCCCCCCCCTTTTATGTCAGCCTGCCTGTTCTGCAGACAGAGTGTGAGCAGAGAAGCAGGAAGTGACGAGACAGAGAGCAGCAGCCATCTTGGCAAGTGTTGTATTGAACTGGTGTGGAGATTTTTCTGTACAGCTAAGCTGTATCTTGGTCCAGAGACAAACAGAGTGTAAAGAGACAACAGGACTAGTGAGTCCACGTGAAAGGAACTGTGCTCAGTGGCTGATCAGTGAGACTGACATTGTGACTGTGTATATGGATACCACAGATAGAGACTCGCAGTGCTGTTGATGTACTGGACGGCACCTGCTAAATCCCGCTTTACATCCCAGCTCAGTGTATGGATTCGGCAGGACTGTCAGTGTGCTGAGTGGAATCTGCTGTTGGATTACATTGCATTCAGTTGGTTTCCCTGTCTGTTAAAGAGGACTTCATTTCTCCCAAGATCCTGATAACAGTGAGGAGAGGACGCTTCACTATAAAAGAAAGGACCGACTTTGGGCCCCACCGCGCGCTTCTACGGACTGTAAGCGGTCCACCTGGACCACTGGGGAAAAGGGGGTGCACCCAAATGTGAAGTCAGGGTCAGTTAGGGATAGTTTTGAGTATATTGTTCATTCAGTGTCCATACTGCAGAAGTGGACAGAGTAAAAGTAGAAACCATTGCAGAATTTGCCTTGAAATTGTTCATGCTATATTGTATATTTTGCTTGTCTTTAGCCCTGTCATTTTACCTTTAACTAGCCTTTATTAACTTATAGTAAATATATATTTTTTTCTTGAACTACCGCGTGTGCGTTCATTTCTGGTTGCGGAGTCCAAACCACCTGCCTTGCTCTCGGTTCACACAGGGGCCGCTGAGAGGCATAATCCAGTGTGCAGGGGCCGCTGCGGGCCATAACACTGTGTAATACTGTGTGCAGGGGCTGCTGTGGAACTTTATAGTGTGTGTAAATGGGGCGCTATAAACATGGGCTATGGCACCTGTTTATATTATACGCTGTCTGTTTATAGTGACCGTGTGATGTAATTGTAGCCTTGTCATATACTGTAGACATGTACAGGACGAGGCTGTAGTTACATGACATGGCCGCTATGAGATGAAATACACTATGTAAACAGAGAAGCGGTCACGGCGCTTACACAGGTACCATTCAAACAGCTGGTCAGTGGGGGTCCTGGGTTTTTGAACCCCACTGATTAGTTTATTAATGACCTGGAAAACCTTTTAATTAGTTAACACCTGGGGTATTATTAATAAGGGGCACTATTTATACAGGGTACACACGGACATTATTAATATAAAGATGCACTTAGGAGTATTATTCATTATGGGGGGTTATATCATATATTATATAATTGGGGTAGCAGCAGGATGGGTGTGTACGTGAGGACAATGTGGGTTGGATGCCTGGAAAAGTGAGGAGCCAAAGATGTCTGTGTTGCAACCTTTACAGAGACAAGTCACAGCTGGAAGAAGTGGTCATGGCGGTCCAGAGGGAAGAGAAGGGAAATGTGAAGGATTAGTCAGAGACGTCACCTGTAAGTCACAGAATGTTACTGCCCTGTATTCACCTAAATGATAGAGGATAAATACCTGAGTGATGGGGGTCTGTCTGCTGAGACCCCCACTGAGCCTGAGAATTGGGTTTTTCCCCCCACTAGGTGGGAATTCAGCCTGACCACGGCCATATATATAGGTGTGTCACTTGGTGGATGGACGAACCCGCGTGGCTCTCATTCACTTCAATGGGAGTGCCAAAGATACCCGAAGTCCAGTACTCAGCTATCTGCGGCGCTCCTATTATAGAGAATGGAGGCCACGTGGGCTCGTCCATCCACCAAGCAGAAGATGTGTGAAGTTACTTTTCATTGTTAATGCCGTGTTGTTGATCTGATACTGAAGTAATACAGGAAGAAGAATTCTTAAAAACTGTTTTATAACTTTGTGTATTGTGTATATTGTGCGACGATAACAGTGTGTTAAACTAGTAGCATGGAAACTCAGTTTTTTTTTTTTGTTTTTTTTTTGGGGGGGGGCGTCTTTCTATAGTCCGCCTCAGGCAGCAAAGAGGCTAGGTTCACCACTGGGCACAGGAGCTCCCTCACCATAATCCTCTTATCTGGGAGATCTTCCTTGGCGCCTCTGTGTTTGAACCACACCTTGTTCTTACTGTTAAAAGCCTGGCCTGTGTAGTGAGCACCAGAGGTGTAGGATGGAGCGCCATGGCTCCAACCGTTTCTGGGAGGTTCCTGACGGGGCACACTATCATGGTTATCTGATTGATGGTCCTCTCTAGAGGGGTCTGTGACACCTTATGTGCCTGCTAGAGGAGGGAAATCGCACACATTCCCTTGTACGATCTCCTGCCCCCCATCCACCTCTGACATCATCAGGATCTATATCCCACACAGACTGTGTATTATCTTCAGCCCCAGACCCCTCAGATACAGTGTCATCACTGCCCCCATTCTGTGCCCAAACAATATAACTCTGCGGTTTTACCACATCAACCTGACACATGGGTACATGTCCACGGTCCTGCTGCTGCACTGTCTCTGCTGGGACTTGTGGTGCCTCTGCTGGTACCTGGGCTACATGCTGTTGCTGAGGGACAGTTGCAGGTTTCTGCGGCTGTTGTACTTGTTTGTATACTTCTCCCTTCTGGCATACCTCCCAACTTTCAAAGGGCAGAAATAGGAACATTAATGTGTGGCACGCCGTGGCAAATTTAGCTCCACCCACTTCTACATTGACTATGCCCATTTTTCTTTGTGCTCCCACACATTATAAAGCTCCTACAGTCACCCTAACATTATATGCCCCCACTTTATAATGTTCCCCTACAATTGCCTCACAGTATGAAGTCCCTTGCTTGTGCTTGTGCCCCAATTTAAACTGATGGCAACTAGTGGGGGACATTAAACTGGGGCAGCTGGAGAGGGACATGTCTGCCTCTAGTTGCCCCCAGTTTAATGTCACCCTCCAGCTACCCCTAAGGTTTAATGTTTCCCTCCATCTGTCCCCAGTTTAATGTCCCCCTTCCATCTGCCACCAGCTTAATGTCCCCTTTCCATCTGCCACCAGCTTAATTTCCCCCTTCCATCTGCCACCAGCTTAATGTCCCCCTTCCATCTGCCACCAGCTTAATGTCCCCCCTTCATCTGCCACCAGCTTAATGTCCCCCTTCCATCTGCCACCAGCTTAATGTCCCCCCTTCATCTGCCACCAGCTTAATGTCCCCCCTTCATCTGCCACCAGCTTAATGTCCCCCTTTCATCTGCCCCCAGTTTAATGTTCCCCTTCATGTGCCCCACTTTAATTGCCCCCCTTCACCTGCCCCCAGTTTAATTGCAGAGGGGAACAGTGGTGAAGCAAGAGCTGTCCACGGATTGAATTCAATTCATCTGCGTACTCTCTGGACACAGATGAATTGAATCCAGGACATATCTCCAGCCAATCAGGACAGGACCCACAATCCGGGACTGTCCAGCAGAATCCAGGATGTTTGGGAGGTATGCTTCTGGAATAAAAAGCTTGCAGGTTGTAGTATTTTTCTGGTCACCTGCTGGGGCACATCTGGGATGGTATCTGACCGTGATACAGCTTCAGTGGACCTGGACTCAGACCCAATATTCTGCTGATGATGTGTAAATTGTTCCTGGTTTCTGTAGTGCTCGACCAGGAGCCCCGTCCTCTCCAGGTCATTTGTTTTACAACATCAGCCTGTTCTATACTAAGTGAATACAGCCTGCCATCATATATGGCTTTACACTTAGGATTTGCAGTCTTTAACTTATACACAGAGTCAGGGTCGGACTGGGGTGCCTAGGGCCCACCAGTGGGATTGATTGTAGGGGCCCACCCTACTGTCATATGAAATATTGCCCATCCAGTTTTTGGCATCGCCCATCCAGTTTTTGGCACTAACTATTAAAATATTAAAATATTTATCCCATACGGTGAACGGCGTAGCGGGGAAAAAATCAAAATGGCCAAATAGCGTTTTTTTCAACACTTTGCCTCCTATAAAAAATTGAATAAAAAGTGATCAAACCATCAGATCTTTCCCCAAATGGTATCAATAAAAATGTCATGTTGTCCCGCATAAAAAGACGCCTTACCCAGCTCCATATATATAAATATGAAAAAGTTACAGGTGACACAATATGGCGACGCAAAAATTTTTTTCTATTTAGCAAAGTTTTTAATTTTTTAAAAGGTATCCAAACATTACAAATACTATATAAATTTGGTATTGCCATGTTCGTACTGACCCACAGAATACAGGTAACATGTCATTTTTACCACACAGTGAATGCTGTAAAAATTAAACCCATATGAATTTGGCGCAAATGCAGTTTTTCTCCAATTGCACCTGATTCAGAATTTTTTTCCAGCTTCCCAGTACATTGCACAGCATATTGAATGGTACCATTACAAAGTACAATTTGTTTCGCAAACAATAAGCCATCATGTGACTCTGTGAATTGAAAAATGAAAACGTTATGGCTCTTGGAATGTGGGGAGGGAAAAATGAAAATGCAAAAACAAAAAATGGCCCGGTTATTAAGGGGTTAAAGGGGTTTTCTAAGGCTGAGTAATTTATGACCTATGCAATCATCAATTAAAAATTGGAAAGGGATCAGCACCTGTTAACGTGATGTGTGTGCTGCAGCCTCTTCAGTACTTACCAAGCACAGCTACATAGTGACTGTGCTTGGTATCACAGCTCAGCCCATTCACTTGAATGGGACTGAGCTGTGATCAGGCCATGTGATCAATGAACATAATGTCTCATGTCCTGTGAAGTAGAAGCAGCACTCAGAGAGGGCCACTGCCTCTTTAACCAGCTGAACCACAGGGGGACAAGGTGTCAGACCCCCAACAGATCTCCAATTGATGACATTTCTAAGGATAGGTCAGCAATTAAAAAAAAAAAAGGAAAGCCCTGGAAAATCCCTTTAAGCTAAGCCCCACATGGCGTTCTGCAGCAAAAAAGCTCTGCTGGAAAAACCACGACAGCAACGCATTGCAGTTTTTCCTGCAGCGCTTTTGATAGAAAGTTCACAGAGGTTTCCTCCGTGAACTTTCTACTTCCATTATACCTATAGGGAAACCGCCGGCAGTTCCGTAGGTATAATTGACATGCTGCGATTTCCAAAACCACAACAGTTTTGGAAATCGCCGCATGTCTGCAACACGTATATTAACGCAAAGTGGGGATAGGAATTACTAGAATCCCATCCACTTTGCTGTGACTGTAAAACGCCGCTTTTTTTTCCACGGCGTTTACGCCGCAGGTGAACCACGGCGTTTACACCACGTGGGGCCCCAGCCTTAAGGACAGAGAAGTGCCCCGACTATGGCTCTTGAAATGTGGTGACACAAGTCCCCGCTGACCTACACTTCCTGCACCTGAATCCCTTACATGCTCCAGGATTATTACGAGGTCAGAGTCACCGAACTACTACTACTGTATCCATAGGACAGACCATAATGAATCCCGGTTCCCGGTCCTGAGAATGGGGTTGTTTTTCTCCCCACAGTGAATTTAGTCTGACTGAATCCAGGGTGAATGTAGCCGTGCCCTTCTGGATAGGAAGCATCCATGCCCTCTTTTACTTTAATGGGAGTAACTGAGATAGCCGAAGTCCTGTACTTCACTATCTCAGGCACTTCCATTCAAGTTAATAGGTGCACAGTCGACTCCCGTCCAGCTGGGCACGGCTACAAAAAACACCCTGATTCTGAGGGCTCGATCCTATGGATAACAGATAACTATTCTTCATGGCATAACCCCTTTAAAAAGGTTATCCACCTTCTAATATTCTAGGCTACACTCACATGACAGAGCCCAGCACAGTGTACACCCGAGGAAAATCTGTCAAGGATCCCTCATTGACATGAGTCTATTGAGGGATCCATAAAATCACCAAAAATAGCCGGTTCTATTTCTTTCTTGGATCATTCACACAGACGATTAAAACAATGGTCATGCGAATAGATCCACTAAAATCTATCGGACCGTGTGCTGTTAATACAACAGCCAGCACACAGCCTTGGAATCCTGTTGTGTGAATGAGCCCTTAGATCTGTGGAAGTCTGACAACCTGGATCCCTGCAGATCAGCTGCACCAGGACAGCGTGACTCCCAGTAATGATTACATACCAGGAGCCACACTGCTCACTCACTGTACAAAGTGTAGCTGCGGCTTCTGGTACTGTAGTGCTGCCTCATAGACTTCAATGGGACAGCGCTGCAGTACCTAAAGCCACCACTACACTTTATACGGCTAGTGAGCAGCGTGGCTCCTGGTATGGTAACATTACTGAGAGCCATGCTATTCCAATGCAGCTGATCTTCGGGGGGGTCCTGCGTGTTGGTACCCTGCAGGTGGTATAATATTAGAATGTGGATAATCCCTTTAAAGGGGTTGTCCAGGCAAAAATGTATTTTTAAATTAGAGTGGGAGAGGTGAAAAAACCACATTCACCTGTCCCCGATGCTCGTGTGTTCCCCAGTCCTGCAGCTCTGTTGGCGCATGTCCCCACCACACATGACTGCTAAGGCCAATCCGCAGCCACAGCGAAGGGACGTCACTATCTGTGACGTCCCTGGGTCCCTTCTGTAGGCCACTGATTGACCTAAGTAGTCACGTGACGGCCTCAGCGGAAGGGAGCTGGGACATTATAGCCAGAAGACAGCCAAGTAGCAGGATCGGACTGCACTGGGAGGACACTGCAGCATCGGAGACAGGTGAGTAGGGTATTTTTTTGTTGTTTTTCACCTCCCCTGGCATAAATAAATAAAAAAATTAACAACATATTGACAAAATTATATTGTATTGGGGGTTGGTTAAAAAGGTTATATCTGCCATATAAATAAATAAGCCGTGTTAATTAGCCCCATAGTATATACACTGTATGAATAGGATGCATGACGTTAAATAGGATGCATGACATTTATTTTTTTTTAACATCATGCATCCTATTTGTACAGTGTAAATACTATTTATTTATTTTTCTTACTTATATAGCGCCATCATATTCCGCAGCGCTTTACAGACATTGACAGTCACTGTCCCATATAGGACTCACAATCTACATATGACTGTCAATGTCTGTAAAGCGCTGCGGAATATGATGGCGCTATACAAGTAAGCAGAATAAATAAATAAATAAATGGGGCTGATATAACACAGCTTGTGTGCTAAAACAAAGTGATGTACAAGCCATTAAAAAAGTAACAATTATTTTGCGCAAGTGAAAATTTTTGCAAAAAAAAAAGACTTTTTGAGTTTTTCACCACTTTTCTGGCCCTGTCATTTTATCATCATTTACTTCAGTTTTCTAGTGTTAATGATGCCAGAGATCTACATCAGCAAGGAGCTGGTGTGGAGTTCTGTTTAGGTGCACGGACTCCGGAAGACGCGACTAACTTATGTGCGCACCGCATTATAAATTAGGCGCAAAACTCCGGCAGGTGGAAAACATTGTTTTTGATGAATAAGCCGTGACTCCCGTCATGTGGATCGCTGTGTCGCCTTGTAACTCCTTCACTTATGTTAGTGAATGGAGTCGCATTGCAACCTGAGGGTCCCAACGCGACTCCATTCACTAATGTGTGAAAGAGTCCTAAGGCGACACGGCGATCTTTGGTTGCATGACGGAAGTTGTAGTGTAGCCATAGCCTTATGCTAGGTTCACATCTGTGGCAAGCTCTCTGTCATACAGGTCCACCACGGGACCCGAATGACAGAGGCGGACTGTTAACATGGCGGTTACACACAGACAATGGCAGACCCCATTATAATGAGGTCGCCGGTGTCCGCCATATTCAAACTGAAAGTGACGGACAGAAAAGTCCTCAGCGGTTTCTGCAACTTAGGTATTGCCATGCTGGAGCCCTAGAGCAGGCACCAGCATAACAGTACAATGGAATATTCGTTTTTTTTGGGGGGGGACTACAATTCTCAACAGATCCAGAGCATCTGGAGCTGCTGGGGGTTGTAGTTCTCAGAGGGGTCAGTGAAGCTGGAAGATTTGGGGGCAAAATAGGGGGGGGGGAAGTTGTTTTGTGTGTGTGGTAACTTGTACTTACCTTCACACTGTTGTTCTGGGCTCCTCTGCTGAATCCCGCCACCGCGCACAGTGTCATGACGTCATTGACGCGTGCAGCAATGCGCTGCAATTTGATTGGCTCCAACAGCTGTCAATCAGGATGCAGGCTTCAGGAGGCGGGCCCATGACAAGGTAGGGACAGTCTCCCGCCGCTGCGCTCCGCCGGCCATCTTTATGGTAGTAAAGTCCGGCCCCTGACCATTACTAATCCACATTTTGTCAATGTAACTGCATTGGTCAGGGGCCTGATCGGGCCCCTGACCATCCAGATCGGGCCCCTGACCAATGCATTTACATTGGTAAAATGTGGACTAATAGTTGGGGCTCGGGGCCCATCGGGGGATTCACCGGTTCCCCGGTGGGCCAGTCCGACCCTGCACAGAGTCTATGTCTATCTGCAGCATTTGTTTGTGAGGCTTTAATTCATCCATTTTGCTTACCAGCGCCAGGATCTCCTGTGCCAGTTGCAGCTCTGGTGCCAGCAGTGTCTCTTTCACCTGTGGTTTACATGGTGTCACAGGTTTCCCTATTGCTGGTTTCATGGTTGCTCCAGGTTTATGACCAGCTGTACAGGTGCATCTCAATAAATTAGAATATCTTTTAAACATTCATTCATTTCAGTAATTCAATTCATAATCAGCGTCTTCCATGATTGTGTGTCCTACTGAACCAGACTGAGGGACCATTTAAAGGCTTAGGAAACCTTGGCAGGTGACACTGAACTTACAATACTGAACTTTTTTACAATATTCAGATTTTCTTATATTTGGGTTTTCATTACCTGTAATCCATAATCAATATTTACAGAAATAAAACACTTGAGATGGAACACTCTGTGTGTAAAGAATCTAGAAAATATAGGAGGTCACTTTTTTAATTTAATTACTGAAATAAATAAACGTTTCAAAGATATTCTAATTTATTGAGATGCACCTATATCTGCTGGAGCTGGATCACACTTTTCCAGGTTTGGGTTAGAGACAGCCTTAGAAGCACCTTCAGATTTTCCTGCAGGTTTTACTTGTGTCGCAATCACAGACTTTGCAACATTTCTGCTGCTCACCTGAGATCTTGTGCGGCCGGGATACAACCTCATGTTGTTGTGGGTTCTCCTGCAATGGCTGCCTCTCCAGTGATGTCCTCCTGTGTGCTGGAGGGGTGAGCTGCACACCTGCTGAATATGATGGGGTCTGCCTCACCTCCTGTGCACCTTGCTAGCCTGGTTTTGGACGTTCAGATTTTCAACTGAAGATTTCATTTTGGAGTCTCCTGGTTGTCCAGAACGCTGCACACACAGGTAATGTTATGAACTGGGGGGCATTATAACTATAATAGTGTGAACCGAGAGCAAGGCAGGTGGTTTGGACTCCGCAACCAGAAATGAACGCACACGCGGTAGTTCAAGAAAAGAATATATATTTACTATAAGTTAATAAAGGCTATTTGAAGGTAAAATGACAGGGATAAAGACAAGCAAAATATACAATATAGCATGAACAATTTCAAGGCAAATTCTGCAATGGTTTCTACTTTTACTCTGTCCACTTCTGCAGTATGGACACTGAATGAACAATATACTCAAAACTATCCCTAACTGACCCTGACATCACATTTGGGTGCACCCCCTTTTCCCCAGTGGTCCAGGTGGACCGCTTACAGTCCGTAGAAGCGCGCGGTGGGGCCCAAAGTCGTTCCTTTCTTTTATAGTGAAGCGTCCTCTCCTCACTGTTATCAGGATCTCAGGAGAAATGAAGTCCTCTTTAACAGGGAAACCCAATGAATGCAATGTAATCCAACGCGATTCCACTCAGCACACTGACAGTCCTGCCGAATCCATACACTGAGCTGGGATGTAAGCCGGGATTTAGCAGGTGCTGTCCAGTACATCAACAGCACTGCGAGTCTCTATCTGTGGTATCCATATACACAGTCACAATGTCAGTCTCACTGATCAGCCACTGAGTACAGTTCCTTTCAAGTGGACTCACTAGTCCTGTTGTCTCTTTACACTCTGTTTGTCTCTGGACCAAGATACAGCTTAGCTGTACAGAAAAATATCCACACCAGTTCAACACAGCACAGACACCTGTCTTCTCTCTTGCCAAGATGGCTGCTGCTCTCTGTCTCGTCACTTCCTGCTTCTCTGCTCACACTCTGTCTGCAGAACAGGCAAGCTGACATAAAAGGGGGGGGTCTCACTCCAGCATCATGTCACAATTACAATGGCTGCTGTCTTAAAGGAACAGAATCACAGAAATACATTCAACATTAACAATTTATACAGACAAATAAAGCTTAGGACAACATTGGCTGTCTCTTACAATAGTGCCCCTCGCAGGTAATATTAACCCTGTGAGGGGCACTACTACAGTAATAGTGCCCCCACCCAGTTAACAACAGTACCTGTGGGGGGAGATTGGCACTATTAGGGTTACTATAACTATAACAGTTAATAACAGTAACAGTCCCCCCACACACAGGTAATGTTATTAACTGGGGGGCACTATTACTGTAATAGTTAATAACATTACCTGTGAGGGGACTGTTATTAGCTGTAGGGGGGGCACTATGACTGTAATAGTGCCTCCCCCCAACAGGTAATAGTCTTCCCCCCTACAGGTAATTTTATTAACTGGGGGGGGGGGTCACTATTACTGTAATAGTGCCCTAGTAGTGTCCCCCATAGCTAATATTACCTATGGGGGGGGCATTATTACAGTTATAGTGCCCCTCCAGTTGATAACATTACCTGTGCGTGGGGGGGGGGACTGTTATTAATGGGGGGTGACACTATAACTGTAATAGGGCATTATTACAATTATAGGCCCACACACACACACAAACACACACTTAACACTGTAATAGTCCCCCCACATTACATTAATGATATTATACTTACCTGGTCAGTAATGCAGCTCTCCAGGGATCTGTTCTTGCACACAGGATGTGTGCATCTTCTATTCTGTTCCCTGTCCCCAGCGGCACCATAGTGAAGGTTCCGGAGCAGCATAGACTATACACACATCTTGTGTGTCAGAAGAGATCCCGGCAGCTGCATTAATTACAAGGCAAGTTGTAAAGTGATCTGCTGGAGTAGGCTGCACCAGCAGATCACTTTCTAAAACAGGTCCTGTCCCAGGTGTCTGCTGATGCTCCTATGCTATTACACACAGCATAAGAGCTTCAGCCGACACCTAGTAGCATACAGAGGTCCCCGATGACTGGGCCAGCCCCGCACCAAGCAGGGACATTTTAACACATTGGTGGGCCCTGTGCAAAGATTTCATAAGTGGGACCCCCATCACCACCACCTAGAAATACCTGACCTGCACAAATTATAATGCTCCCTCAATGGCCCTCACATAGAATAACGTCACTTAGTGGCTCTCACACAGTAAAATGGCTCCCTAGTGGCCCCATACAATGTGTCCCTTATAATGTCCCCCTCCAGGTTGCCCCCCACAGAATCATGTCCCCCTAACCCCCTGGTTGCCCCCACCGTGTCACCCCCCCCCCCCCCAAGCTTACCCCTCCCTGTCATGCCCCTCTCAGGTTGCCCCCCACAACTCGTCGTGTTTGGAGGAGAGTGAATGCTGAGTTGCATCCAAAGAACACCATACCTACTGTGAAGCATGGGGGTGGCAACATCATGCTTTGGGGCTGTTTCTCTGCAAAGGGACCAGGACGACTGATCCATGTACATGAAAGAATGAATGGGGCCATGTATCGTGAGATTTTGAGGGCAAACCTCCTTCCATCAGCAAGGGCATTGAAGATGATCCCAAGCACACTGCCAGGGCAGCGAAGGAGTGGCTTCATAAGAAGCTTTTCAAGGTCCTGGAGTGGCCTAGCCAGTCTCCCGATCTCAACCCCATAGAAAACCTTTGGAGGGAGTTGAAAGTCCGTGTTGCCTAGCGACAGCCCCAAAACATCACTGCTCTAGAGGAGATCTGCATGGAGGAATGAGCCAATATACCAGCAACAGTGTGTGCCAACCTTGTGAAGACTTACAGAAAACGTTTGATCTCTGTCATTGCCAACAAAGGATATAGAACAAAGTATTGAGATGAACTTTTGTTATTGACCAAATAGTTATTTTCCACAATAATTTGCAATTAAATTCTTTAAAAATTAGACAATGTGATTTTCTAGATATGTTTTGTCTCTTACTTGAGGTCTACCTATGATGTCAATTACAGGCCTCTCACATGTTTTTAAGTGGGAGAACTTGCACAATTGGTGGCTGACTAAATACTTTTTTCCCCACTGTAGATTTGTGAAATGCATGCCCTAAATGGTGTACATTTGGTATTCATTTAGCACATGCATTTCACAGTATAGTCAAATCTAATGTGAACAGAGCAATATTTTATAGCTCCCCTGTAGTCACTAGTACATGAATGGTTGGCTACACTAGAACTCTTTGCATTTTGGCTCATAGTGGGAAGTTTATAAGAGGACATATAGTCAAGAATTTTTACTAAATAAAAAGTCAGCCCAAATAGTAAAATATTTTTTAAATATAGACAACTAGCACATTGTCAAAATGCCACACCACACTTGATAAATGGAGACACCTTCATACAATTTTGTGTCAAAGTGTAATTTAAAAAACAATTTATTTTAGTGGTCAAAAGTGTGACCTAAGCAAAATGTTACTGTATATAGACTACGCATCCTAACAATGTCATTTTTCAGCTCCCCCTATGGTACTTCAGATGGCTTTATCACATGCTCTTTATATGCAGCTCCCATTCCTGACTGAGGTGTGTGGCTCATCCTGCAGTATTGTACTGATGTTACTTTCTAGGTGGTCTTTTGGTGAACAGGTTGACCACCCAGTTTGTGATCTGCATAGTGTTGGTGGTATGATAGGTTTCAGACCACGCAGGACACACAAAGTTGAAGTCTGTAAAAGTCTTCTGAGACTTTACGCTGCACGGCTCTTCCTTGTAGCAAATATTTTCAGCAAGTCTTAGGTCCTCGGGAACTGACACAAGTATTTTAGGGGGAACTGCTTTCCTGTTCCCCAAATCATCCCAGTTTACGGCTGAGAAGAATGGATGCTTTTTGATATTTCCTTTCACTCCCAGCCGAATGTGGGGGGTTTTGCACAGAAGTCCTTTTAAGATCTGGACAGTCTCAGGGGTTAGGAACTCTGGGTAGTGAGGAACCTTGATGCAGACAGCAATCTCCATCTCTTCTTTTGATGAACCAATGAAAGGGTTCCTTCCGGTGGACATTTTGTACACAGTCACTCCCAATGCAAAGAAGTCAACCCCTCGTCCATATTCCAAGCCCATGAGCATTTCTGGGGCAGCGTATGCTCTTGTTCCTCGACACTGGTCTGTGGTTCGCTCATGTGCATCTGTTATTGAAAGGCCAAAATCGGCTAATTTGATGTGTCCCTCTCTGGTCAGTAGAATGTTACTTGGCTTCACATCACGGTGTATGATTCCTTTTTTATGGAGAAACTGCAGACCGCAGATGACTTCTGCTGCAATGAATCTTGATGTGGGAAAGTCCAAACGAAAGTTCTTCTCAATCAGATCTTTTAGGTTCCCCCTGGTGACCAGTTCCATCACGTAGTAGACGTAACTCTTAGTCTGGAACGCTGCAAGGCCATGGACCAGATAGTGGTTCTCATGGGATAGACGGAGGATGTCATGCTCTGCCAGGCTGCATACATAATCTATGTGTATTATCTTACTGACCACTTTAACGGCAACATGTTCTTTCCGGATTATATCTGTTGCCAACATAACTTTCCCATATGCTCCGCTTCCTAATAGAGTGTGGAAGGTAAAGGATTTCAGAGTTAGTGGTACTGTGGCAGTCTTCTTCCTATGAGTAGATGTGGCCGCTGCCTCTTCCAGACAGACGTGGTCACCCTTCTTCTCATAGCAACTGCTGGGACTTTGTGATGCTTTTGGTGTCCCATTGTCTTTCCTGTCCGCTATCTCCTCTCCAGAATGCTTTTCGCTCTCCTGCCCACCATAGTACTGTACATATACAGCCTCATGGCTTTGGATCTGCTGTTGAATCTGGTGGCAGTGTTGGAGAATTTGCTCTTCCTCATAGCAAATAGGATTTTCCTTCCAGTCAGATGTCGTATTGACTGGGGAGGAAAAAGGGATTGAAATAGAGGTTTTAGTATTAGTATTATCAGGGCACAAAACAATGGTTTGTTGTCACCTAATGGAACAAAAAATGTTGGTGGGGGATGTAACAAGTGAGTAATGGGGGATATAATGAGTAGGTAATGGGGGATAAAATTGGTTAATAATGGGGGTTATAATGGGTAAGTAATGGGGATTTAAAGGGATTCTATAATCGGGGAAACATCTTTTAACTGAAGCCAGGTTGTAATAGCCTTTATAAAGGCTATTCTTCTCCTACTTTTGTTGTTTCGCTCCTCGCCGCCGTTTAGAAGAAATCTTGATTTTTATTTTTATGTAACTGCGTCTTCAGAATGCACAGGGGGCGTTCCCCCAGTGCTGAAACTGGGGACACCCCCTGTGCTCTCCTAAGACGCATTTTTGAACTTACCACGCCGCCTCTCTTCTTCTTTAGCAGATGCATCTTCTTGATGTCATCTTTCCTCCAGGAGACATGCGCCGACTGCGCATGTCCATTCGGCCATTTTCCTGTGGCCTATTACATGAGCTGTATGTAATAGGAAACAGGAAAATGGCCGAACGAAGACTCGTACAAGGATGACGTCAAGAAGACGCGTTTGCTAAAGAAGGAGAAAGGCGGCGCGGCAAGTTCAAAAATGCATTTGAGGAGAGCACAGGGGACGCCTCCTGTGCATTCTGATGACGCATTTGCATAAAAATAAAAATCAAGATTTCTTCTAAACGGCGGAGAGGAGCGAAACGACAAAGGTAGGAGACTAATGGCCTTTATAAAGGCTATTATGACGTGGCTTCAGTTAAAAACATGTTTCCCCAATGATAGAATCCCTTTAAAGGGTAAGTAATGGAGGATATAAAGGTAAGTAGTGGGGTATATAACAGGTAAGTAATGGGGCATATGGGTGAGTAATGGAGGATATAATGGGTAAGTGGTGAGGGACATAATAGGTAAGTAATGAGGGATATAACAGGTAAATATTGATGGATAGAATAGTTAAGTAGTGTGGGATATACAGGTGCATCTCAATAAATTAGAATATCTTTGAAACATTCATTAATTTCAGTAATACAATTCATAATCAGCGTCTTCCATGATTGTGTCTCCTACTGAACCAAACTGAGGGACCATTTAAAGGCTTAGGAAACCTTGGCAGGTGACACACTGAATTTACTATACTGAACTTTTTTAATATATTCTACTTTTCTTAGATTTGGGTTTTCATTACTTGTAATCCATAATCAACATTTACAGAAATAAAACACTTGAAATAGAATACTCTGTGTGTAAAGAATCTAGAAAATATAGGAGGTCACTTTTTAATTTAATTACTGAAATAAATAAAACATTTCAAAGATATTCTAATTTATTGAGATGCACATGTAATAGGTAAATAGTGATGGATATAATAGGTAAGTAGTGCGGTATATAACAGGTAAGTAATGCTGTTTTTTATATTTTTCCCTTCTCTCAGACAATTTTATGAAAATCCAATAAAAACCGTTTTATTACTGGTGTGGAAACTATATAGAGAAAATTGATATTTAACACATTGAATAATCTGTGATGGAGATAGCTGAGCGCTATATATCCCTCACTCCCATAGACATTGATTGGGTAGTAATGCACATGTGTGACCAGTGCTCTATTCAGTCCTACAGGACATGGGCTCAGGAAGAAGTGACATAAGTGTAAGGTGTCAGGAGTAATGTATGTATAGGGACATAAAGAGATGATCTGTCAGGTAGACGGCACATTATTATGTATGTAGTGATATAATGTGGATCTACCATACAGGCACTTGGACTCTTGAAATATCTGCCCTTATATATCAAACTAAGAGAGAAACTCTCCTTGCAACCAATCACAATTCAGATTCAAACATAAAGGCTGAGCTCTGATTGGTTGCTATTAGCAATGGCAATATCTTTCTCATATAAAGTTGTGATCCATCTCCCCCAGTCTATGTGTATATGATAGTTGCATCATCTACATAATTTCTTACCTTTCTCGACCACCAGACTGACACTACTGGGTCCTGGGTCATCACTGGAAGGTTCCTCCTTCTCCCGTCCACCATAGTACAGTACGTATACGGCCTCATGGCGGTGGATTTGGTCTTGGATCTGCTGATAATATTGGAGAATTTGCTGCTCCACATAGCTGGTGGTCAGCTTGTCTTTCTCCTGTCCATCTGTCTTCAGGGTCTGATCTTCAGCTTTACCATCCTCAGGTTTTTCCTTCCGGTCAGAGGTCATATTGACTTTAAGAGAAGAAGCAGAAGTGTCATAAATCAATCTGTATGTAGTAAGAGTAAGTTCACATGGTGCAAATTCTGCCTCTCATTCAATTCAATAGGAGGCAGACGCTTCATTTTCCACTTGCTGAAAAAAATCATCTAGCGGACAGAAGAAGTGTCCACCCCTAGCATCGGGCAGATTCCACCTGAACCTCCTATTGATGTGAACTGGAATAGGAAAACTTTTCCATAGTAAATTTTGCATGGTGGTTCTCAATGCAAAATCTGCAACGTGAACTTACCCAAACATTTCAGATGTTATATGAAGACCGTAATATATAGAGAATATATGAGACATTATTAACAGGATCCCTTATTTATTTTCTCTTTAACCCACTTTTTACAATTTTTACTTTATGACATTTGGGAAATATAATATTTAGGCAGATTTAGAAAAGCTCTAATTGGTTATTATGGGCAATGAAAATAATTTTTTTCTTAAAAATGATTCCATCCATCTTCCCTATTTCTGTCTATAATAGTTACAACATCTACATCGTTTCTTACCTTTATCGTCCTCCAGACCAATGTTGGGGCCTGGGACGTCACTGGAGGGATTCTCCTCCATATTGGATTTGTTCCTCCTCCGCTTACATCCGGTAAGCCTTGTCCAGGCTCTTTGTAAGCGCTCTAAGCGGATTGCTCTGCTCTTCTTAGCGTTACCCGCCTTCTCCTGTCTCTCTTCTCCATCACTCTTTTTGTCTTTCTCTTCTCCTACTTCAATCTCCAAATATTTTGTCTTCTGCTTTGCCTTTGGCATCTTGTGAGCTCTCACGTGCGTCTCCTCTCGCCTGCAGTGTGTGAGTGCAAAGTATCTGACCTGTGCACCTGTGTATGTAGATACCTGGCATTGTGATGGTCTCCACATTCCGGCACCTGCCATTATGATGTCACAGCTCTGTCCAGCTCTCATGCTGTATTCAATATGGCGGCTGTCCCATGTCCCATGTGATAATACAAATATTGTAATAACATTAAAGAAGACTGCGTTTACAATCCTCCCCCGAATAACTCACATACATAAGGGGAATTTCTTTTCTAAACCACTTGTGTGAATGTGGGTAGAATTTGGTGATCCGGGGTGGGGATGCCTCAGCTGATAAATTTATTATAACTCATGGTAGTTTTCTGATGTGAGCTATAATGGAAATGCTCGACACTTCCTAACCTCAGAGCCTATATTAAGTCTGGCCACTCTTAATAAATCAGCCCCATTGTGTAATCCATTGTATTATATGGCCAATGTACAGTGCATGTATACCTGTGTCTCAGCAGTGTAGTCACAGCGGTGTATTGCTGCTTGGTGTATGAGTGTTTTTAGGCCACATTCAGATGACCCAGGTGCAAAATGGCCATGAAAAACCTCCATGTTTCATGGGCGTCTTGAACCTGAGGGGCACCTGTTTTCATGGATTCCCCCCATGCATTTGATGGCTGGAGGGATCCATGAAAAAAAATAGGACATGACCTATATTTTGACAGTTCGTGACAATGGACCATCAAAATAACAGACATGTAAATAGCCCCATTCACTGACATGAAATTTAATGCTCCAATGTGACGTCTGTTAAAAAAAAACTTGGAGCTTGGAGGCAGACTCAGGACTGGTCCTGTTCCTGGCCATTTTACGGGCTAGGCTCATTTACTGAAATGTATGGGACCATGTACATCCATGTGCCGTCTTCTCATGGATCTGTACATGCAGACCTTTGTGTGCATGTATCCTAATATAGGCCATAAGTTTCAAAGTATTAGAAACTTCTGTAGCTGGTTCTATGACCGCATGAATGTAATTCATGTAGTCCATGTAATGCATATTGATCACTGTACATCCCTGGTATCTGCAGTTTCTTTAGTCAGAAGTGCGGCTGTGCAGGAGATATACTGCAGTTACATGGCCCTTGTTTTTAGGATTCTTTGCGGGTCGTATTGTTTTGACACTCAGTAACCAGGAATATAATATTATGGTTAATCCAAGTAGTATAGCATATCATTCTTAGATGAAATTGCTGCTTTAACAATTGGTTAACAGACCGTTCCCTACTTCACCATTTTTAACCCCTGTCTCTGCTCCGGGAATAGTACAGAGACAGGAGAGAACGGCAGGGGAACGGGGAAAGGTGAGTATTAGGATTTTTGTTTATTTTATCTATTATACCTTTGGGTCAAATGGGGGGGGGGGCATTATACTTTTGGAGCAAATGGAGCAGGGCGTTATACTGTGGGGGCAACTGGAGGTGTACATTTTGTTGTGGGGGCATACAGTGTTAGGATGTTCTCATCGATGTGCAGTATTATATACCACTAAAAGGCCATCAGTGCGCTGAATTCAGCGTACTGTCGGCTTTCCCAGTATGCATCCAGGTAGTGGAGATATTAGTGCCATTAATTTTAGCACTGATGTCTCTCTACTGTCACAAAGAGCAGGCCGTACAGCCTAGCGTCATCACTGGGCGGTAGGGAACGCCCCTCCCTGACAATATTCTTCCATAGACACTAGGCTGTAAGGCCCGCCTTTCTGACAGTGGGGGGATATCAGTGCCGAAACTAACTGCACCAATATCTCCACCACCGAGGCTCATACTGGGAAAGCCGACAGTGCTCTGAATTTAGCTCACTGTCTGCTTTCTAGCGGTATATAATACCACACATCGATGAGGACATGTAAGGTCCTCTTTAACTGTGTCCCCAGCAGAAACTAAACCAAAATCCTCAAACCTTTGTTAATTTGTCGCTTGATCACTTTTCCATAGGTTTAAGATGTTCTATTTTCTGGAGCCGGTTGTGTATTGAGAACATGCATCGGGGAATCATATACAGTGGCTTGCAAAAGTATTCATACCCCTTAAACTTTTTCACATTTTGTCACCTTACAACCACAGACTTATATGTATTTTATTGAGATAGTATGTGATAGACCAACACAAAGTAGCACTTAATTGTGAAGTGGAAGGAAACTGATACATGGTTTTCAAAATTTTAATCAAATAAAAATCTGGAAAGTGTGACATTCAAAAGTCTTCAGCCCCCTATATCAATACTTGGTAGAGACGCCTTTCACTGTAATTACAGCTACAAGTCTTTTGGGGTCTGTCTCTACCAGCTTTGCACATCTAGAGCATGAGATTTTTGCCCATTCTTATTTGCAAAATAGCTCAAGCTCAGCCAGATTGGATGGAGAGCGTCTGTGAACAGCAATTTTCATGTCTTGCCACAGATGCTCAATGGGATTTAGGTCTGGACTTTGGGCCATTCTAACACATGAATATTCTTTGATCTAAACCATTCCACTGTAGCTCTGGCTGTATGTTTAGGGTCATTGTCTTGCTGGAAGGTGAATCTCCTTCCCAGTCTCAAGTCTTTTGCAGCCTCCAACAGGTTTTCTTCCAGGATTGCCCTGTATTTAGCTCCATCCATCTTCCCATCATCTCTGACCAGCTTCCCTGTCCCTGCTGAAGAAAAGCCTCCCCACAGCATGATGCTGCCACCACCATGTGTCACAGTGGGGATGGTGTGTTCAGGGGAATGAGTAGTGTTACTTTTCCACACATAGCGCTTTGCATTTAGGCCAAAAAGTTTAACTTTGGTCTCATCTGACCAGAGCACCTTCTTCCACATGTTTGCTGTGTCCCCTATATGGCTTGTGGCAACCTGCAAACGGCTTTTCTTATGTCTTTCTTTCAACAATGGTTTTCTTCTTGCCACTCTTCCATAAAGGCCAGATTTGTGGAATGCACAACTTATAGTTGTTCTGTGGACAGATTCTCCCACCTGAGCTGTGGATTTCTGCAGCTCCTCCAGAGTGACCATAGGCATCTTGGCTGCTTCTCTGACCAGTGCTGTCCTTGCTTCATCTGTCAGTTTATGTGGACCTAAACTCCTTGGGATGCTCAAAGCTTGGGATATATTTTTATAACCTAACCCAGCTTTAAAGTTCTCTACAACTTTATCTCTGACCTGTCTGGTGAATTCCTTGGTCTTCATGATGCTGTTTGTTCACTAGTGTTCTCTAACAAACCACTGAGGCCTTCACAGAACAGGTTTATTTATACTGATACTAAATTACACACAAGTGGACTCTATGAACTCATTAAGTGACTTCTGGAATCAATTGATTGTACCGGATTTAATTTAGGGATATCCGAGTACAGGGGGCTGAATACTTTTGCAAGTCACACTTTTCAGATTTTTATTTGATTAAAATTGTGAAAACCATGTATCATTTTCATGTCACTTCACAATTATCTGCTACTTTGTGTTGGTTATCACTTAAAATCTCAATGACTTACATTTAAGTTTGTGGTTATAAGGTGACAAAATGTGAAAAAGTTTAAGGGGAATGAATACTTTTGCAAGTACTTTTGCCACTGTAGAGACAGCCCTCTTTTTAATTCCCGGTTCTCTCTGCCTGTTGTAATGTACAAAAAGGATCCTCACTCATTTAGGCTGCTTTCACACTAACTATCTGTTTGGTGAGCTACAAAACCACTGACATTGTACATCCTAGTGTATTCCTGTGTGCTATCCATGTGTCAACAAGGTTTTTTTTTTTTTGCGCCTGCAAAAGAAAAATGGATGCTGTGTTTATTTCTCAGCAATCACCTAGCAATGTATTTGTGAAAAACGGAGAGTACACGGACCATGTGCTGTCCATTTTTTTTTCAAGGACCCATAGACTTGAATGACTGAGACAAGTAATGCATGCCACTATTTTTTTTGCAGCGCCTTTCAGTCCATGAAAAACGATGGACACGTGAGTGGCTGAATCTCCGCAAGAGATCTATGGTCAGCAAAAGCTTCCGGATCTCCTTCGGTGTACTGCAATGTAAAAAATGGTTAACATGGTAAGATAAGACAAATCCTTTATTTTCAAGCTCTTAAAGCTGCATTACAGGTTTTTATATTTTGTATTCTGGGGTCAAGCCTCAGTACAAAAAAATTATTTCATAGTTCAAGTTTGCTTTTCCAATACATTTTATTATACATGACTCCATCTTGATTTTTTAGATTTCCCCTACTTTCTCTTACTCTATGCTTTGCTATCAGTGCCATGAAGCTTCATGATAGTATCACATGGGTAGCTAGTGCCAGCACCTTCCCTGCCTGCTTGGTGCAGACTGTGATTATCCTCTTTATTACATTCTCCTGAATAAGCTAAGACCTCAGTAAGAGGCTGTGAGTTGTGAGCTCCTTCATTATAACTGTGTGACAGGAGTCTGTCTAATCATCAGCAGTAACTGTTAAAGGAGTTTCTGTCCCCCTGTGGAAAACATCTGTGGTCCAATCCATACAACTTCATGATTCAGAGACTGCTAAAGACAGTAATGGGTGACACATAGCTTTCCATAGTCTCAAGCACAGAAAACATGTCACTAAAGCCCAATTCACACTGCCCCAGTCTCATATATAAACAGCAAGAGAAATAAAGGGTGAAAGACTGACACAGGGAATACCATTATGGAGTACATGGTAAACTTCAGTTTGGGTAGCGTTCAGGTGAATCTCTACCATTTAATACCATGTCATCCTTATGTCCAACTTTCTTTGCTAGTTATTTTTGTTAAAATATTTTATTAATAATGCAGCCCGGAACCAAGTCCCTTACATAGGCATATAGTTAAATGGTAAAATTCTGTGCGTAGTGGATACTATTTTATTGAGTTCAATATAGTAAGTGTACCTCTGATTATAAAACAACTTTTCATAAATGAATAATAAGGGTGAATATAAGAAACTTTGTAATATATCTTTTTTTCAATTCAAAGTTTATTAATTTTAGTTTACAGACATAAAATACAAAAACAAGTAGCCACAAAAGCAGCTTCAATTCACATCTTTGTAATATATCTTATTAAAGAAATATGTTCCTTCTGTATGTATCAGGCTGGGTTACTTTTTACATAAAAGTCTATAGAGAAGGAGAGCAGCCTGATAAGAGGAGAAGGAAACATTTTTCTTCAATGATATATTATATTACAAAGTTTTTTATATTCTCCTGTATTATGAAAATGCTTTTATAATTGGGGGTACACTTTATTCACCCACCCCCTTCATCTCTCCACAGCTTTGAATGAATTTTGCTTAAGGTGAACTGTAATGCATTTTGCTCAAACCCTGAGTAATAGGGACACTGTAACTTTAAACAGCTCTAATTCCAGAGAGGCAGAGGCTAGAGCCACAATTTTGGTCTTCTTTTAAAGCCAAGAATATTGGCTGTAGTTCACCTAGATTTTGAGATATCACTGGTTAAGACGGAGCTGCATTTCCTCAAAATTTTCACTTTAACCAGTGTAAAGGAGAACACATACAGCTTGCAGCATCCAGGAGTGCTCTTGTTTCTATTGTCTTTGTGCCTCTGGGTGTCTTTTGTATGTCTTGCCTATATGTTCTATGTATTTATTGTTCTGCAACTTTCCCTTTGTATTCCCTGTTGGTTTCCCCCACTGTCTGTTTCCCCTTATACTTACTACAGCCTTGGCCTCTCACAGGCCACTGGGTGGGGTCTGTTAGACTTTTGTCTCCAGAAAACTGTTGGGGCCTCAGTTAGTTGTCTAGTAGTTAGCTGTGGACAGTGAGAATCAACACTGTCAAAACTGAGCCCTGCGGTTCTCCATACAGCCCCTCAAGGAGAAAATTGAGCCCAAGGCTTACATCAAGACTTCTGACACAGTGCCAGGAGGAGAGAATCAGTGTTACTCACCTCTTATGCCTTCGGAATGACTTCCTGCTGTTTTCGGCCCTCTACAATGTCGGCACATATGGAGGTGACACTGGGATCATTGTGCGTCGCGACGCCAGCCTGGCCTATGTGACATCACCAAAGAGGCCCCAAGATTGCAGGGAGTGCGCCGAAGCCCAGGAGAGGTAAGTAACACTGATTTTTATGTTTACTCACCTCCCCTGAGCCTCCAATCATTATACTCTGGAGTCTGAAGAGACCCCAGAGTATAATAATAGCAGTATTTGTTGGGGTTCCCCCAACAAACACTCTTGCCATGGGCTCAAAGCCTTACTTAATGATCACGGTCGCCTTCTCTTCCCCTTTATCCCTCCAGGGGGCCCCAGCGACATGATATGGGATGCAGAAGGGGAATCGGAGGGGGCTGAGAGCAGGAGCAGGGATCAGTAGTCGTTTTATAGAAAACAAAAAGTAAAAATTTACTTTTTTTCCCTTGTTAATGGAAAAAAAAAAAATAACATCTGTAACAACCCCTAAAATAAAATTAGTACATTATTTATTGTACATGACAAGCTCCATAAACCTTAAAATTCAGATGCCAGAATTGATCTCTCAAAAGCAAAATGTAATAAAAACTGATCAAAATGTCTTATGTGCCCACAAAATACAAGGTCTTGTAAAGCCACATTGAAAAAAAAATGTAAAAAGTTATGAAAGCCGGAATGCAGAGAGGGATAAAATGTTACTGGTTTAAAAGGGTTGTCCAGGATAATCATTTTTTTTTCAAGGAGGCCGGGGAAGCTGAAAAAAAAAAAAAGCAACCCATACTCACCTATTCCCAGTTCTCTGGACCGCGGTCCAGTCCTGCTGCTCTGGGGTCTTGTTTTTGCTGAAGTCCCCGCTGCCCGTGACCGCTGAGGCCAATCAGCAGCCTAAGTAAAGGAACCAGGATGTGGGGCTTACCAGGTAGGGGCAGGGCAAAATCATGTATTGCTGCGCTTGCGTGACATTATCCTCCTTATAGCACTTTGAGGGGTCAAACCTACTGACACATTCCTTTTAAAACAGCTTGTTGTTGACCAAGGATAAAAAAAATTTATAAAATGTTAACACATGTTGAAAAATCCGTATCTTCCACAGGATTTTTTCCTGACTCAGGGAGGGTTATGTCAACCACTGCACATGAATGCAAGATCTGGTAGGATAAAGGTAAGTGACAGCTTGGGGGTAGTGAGCATGCTTCCACTCTAGGACAAGGCTGGATATGCAACTTTTACAGAGAGTCTTATTTAATATTTTTCACACTAGCGGCAGGTGTCCATCGTTTTGTTCCATCGGAGAATCAGAACAATGGACAAGCAAACCACTAAACTTGCAGACATGAATTGAGCCCAACCGATCCCATTGACTATAATGGGAATAGGATCCTTCAGGTGTTCTTTTTGAAAGCACTGGACAAAAAAAGTTGTTTGCAGAACCTTTTTGTTCGGCAATTTTAGGCGTACACTACGTCCGGTTTTCTGAACGGAGACTCCTAGGCAGATGTGAGCGTAGCCTTAGGGTACATTCACACAGCGGAAAATGAAGAGAAATTCCTCTTCACATCATATAATGGATTACAGAGGTATTTTCCCCTAGAATTAGGAATATGCTTGATGATTTCTGAGGAACAGACTGCGGCAAATACTATACTATAATGACAGCCTGGTTGACATGCACCCAACATGTAGTCTGGAGCAGACCACAGGGGTTTTCTTGACTTTTGGATATGGGATGGACTCTCACTCCTTCCTAAAACCACTCAAACTACAGTAAACACTGATTTTGGAATAAACACACAAAACACTTTATTTTGGTGTAAAAATGGCCACAGCTTTATTTAAATCACAGAACTAAAATAATCACAGAAGGAGTCAGGTGAAGTGCTAGACCATTGGGATTCACGAATACTGTGAGATCCCCAGCTGTCTGACATACAGCACCCGGCCAGCCAGCAATAAAGGGGCGGCACGCTCCGGCTTGCAATTCTAGCAGAGCCAGTACACTTTATGGGCACCAACAGCCCTGTGCTTAACCGCTGTGCCCCCCCCGGATGACGTTCCTATTACGACATCCTTCAGGCTGGCCATTTCCAAAGCTCAGCCTGTTCACCACCATGAGGTTTAACCTCCTCTATTAGTTAAAATAAGTCCACAATAACTTGCCTGCAACTTCCACCTGACTCCTCAACCGCCACAGAGAGGCCATTTGACACCTTAAATGGACTCGACCGCCACTAAACTGATTAGGAATGCAATAGCCCTCTAGAGAATTTTTTTTTTTTTTTTTTACTTCAAGTCCCACTTTATCTTCTCTACGATATAACATAACCAGTGATGGATAAAGAAAATTGTTAAGCCAGATCAACTAAGCTATGAATGTTGCTGAAAATGCAACTAAAGTGATAAGGCTGTAGTTAGAAACTAGTAAAGAGAAATAGACTATAATACTGAAATTACCATAAATCAGTACACATGGGGAATTCTGCCATACCACAAACAAGTAATTGCCAACCATTTATACATATAAGTATATATTTCCCACTTATGTGATGTGGGTTCCACTTATGGTGGTAACTGTAAACCAATGATATAGATGTATATACTATGTATGAGATAACACATCTTCAAGAAGTACCTCTGCCACTAAAAAACTAGAACTGTCCATTTATATTCATTGGTAACCCTATACCCACTTACACTGCCAGGAAAGACAGAGAGTATAAAGAAGGGAAGAGAAAAGTACTTGCTGTGTGTCAGCTTCTCCAGATACTGCAGCAACCACCGAGCACTTATTGTAGTGCAAAACCTCACCATTGTTGTTTGATGGGTCTTTGAAGGCAGTGAGAGATCCTCTCCTGTCATCTCTCAATCAGTTTCAGAGCACTTGATGACCTTTACCCTTAGCCGCATGCACCGACCCAAGGGGACCCAGATCGAAATTTGAAGATGAAAATTCTCTTCTTTGCTGGAAATGGGCCAGCACCATCCTGATGCTGCCCGTTCCGCTTGGGAGCTACAGGACTATATAGCTCCTGCATGGGGAGCATGGGGATACATGATAAGCAGTGCTGGGTTCCATTCGCTAGCTGGCTGCGATAGACACTCTACTGCATCTATGGCTGTGTCACACTGTTGGCATCCTTAAGAGAAATATGAGTTGGTCAATTAAGTCATATATCTTCACCATAGAAAAAGTACAAGTTAACAGAAATGGTCCTTGAAGCTATAGATTTTTATCAAAAACATGACCATTTGTTTTTCTCTCCCTCCAGCTGCAGCCACCACCAGCTCGGAGGGCTCAATTTATTACACAGGCATGTGAAAACTAGCCATGACCATAGGGACTTACCCTAACAGGGTCTTTTTAAAATGAATAATTGGTTTGCAGAAACCAGGGGGTCCATACCTCCGATGGTTACCCCTCCACACCAGGGGGCCATACCTCCGATGGTTACCCCTCTGCACCAGGGGGACATACCTCCGATGGTTACCCCTCCGCACCAGGGGGCCATACCTCCGATGGTTACCCCTCCGCACCAGGAGGCCATACCTCCGATGGTTACCCCTCCACACCAGGGGGCCAAACCCTCGATGGTCACCCCTCCATACCAGGGGGCCATACCTCTGATGGTCACCCCATCACACCAGGGGGCCATACCTCTGATGGTTACCCCCGCACTGGGCTACACCTGAGATGGTTGCCCATTACTGGCCAAATTATACATAACTTCCAGGACCCATAAAACAAAAATATATTCCCATAAAACAAAAATATATAAATATATATTTATTTTAAATAGTGCAAATTATAATGCACAGCAATAGCTATAGTGTAGGATTAGATTTAAGCTAAAGTATCAAGAAAACACATCAGTAAATAAAAACATTACATTCTATTAACCACGTTCAGTCAAGAAATGGCAAAACAGGTTGTTAGTCTATCCTAAACCACCAGCAATTAAACACTGGCTTGGAGGCACAAGGACATTGTGTACGCATCCCAATCCTAAGGAACCATGCCCCATAGGGTTACATTAAAAGGCAAGGCCACTGACAATAACACAGTAAAACATTGGCCTAAAGATTGGAGGCCCAGACGGGCAGAGTCCTCTCATCCACGTGTACTAGATCACTCAGCTAGTTAGTGACGTACATATTGTACCTATGTTGGCACTATGTATGTAAGTAAATCCCTATATACCCACACACACAGAACCATGGAATTAAAGGTGCTCTAAAAGAAATAATAACTTAGATGGCTCACCCTAAATACTGTATAAGCAATAATACTAAATTATACCAGCTCCAGAATAATCCAGAGCTATGTAGGTAATAAGGATAGACTTGAGCAGCTGTCAGTGGGTACAAAATTATACTATTATAGGACACCACTGAGAAATAACCCATCACATAGTATATGTCATAGGGATGGGAGCTGCTGAATTATATGATATCATAGTAACATATAATAATAGTAATCCATATACTTATCCGGATACAGACTGTAAATGCTCCTTAAGTCACTGGCTACACATGAAGAGTTAGAAATGCAATAATCTGGTGCAGTATTTGTCTGATATCTATTATCTACATGTGTTGATAGGTCAGCCTATAACATGGCGGTCAATATATCACCGTATATACATGGCTATAAAGCTATACAAATCTGTGTATCCTACAGAGCAAGGTGCACCTGAGCCACCCACATCTCCACCATGTGCTGAGCCCTGCATGAACACCTTTCACAGCTATAAATATGATCTAGATATAATATATTCTGCCAGAAGACAAATATGTGAAAAAACATCTAGATAAGGCCCCACATAATCTACACAGTCTTATAACATCCACCATTTTAGGTACTAGATGAATCTCCAAATGGAAGATGAAATAGCTACATGAGGTAAGGGCGGACATTTTATATACAGCAGCATCAGCATATATAAAGTGACTGACGGCTGTCATATATCCACACAGGACTCAGTATACAGCCCTGATATGGAGGTCACATATAGATCATTAAATGCCATATATAGGACCAGCACTAAGAATAGAGGAACTATAGGGACTGCTGGACTACATATACAGTGAGGGACCTGTATATAGCAGGGTCAATATAAACAGCATGTCCAGTACATGGAACTAAGATGGAGGGTGTATACAGATCACTAGACTCCATATACAGGGAGGCAGCTTTCAGACCAGGCTGTCCCTCTCTCACCACAGGGTCTCCATTACATGTGCTCTCCCACCTCCTCCACAGAGAGCCCCTCAGTCCCCAGGACTCATGAACAATCTGCATTATACAGTAGTAATCTATGATATATCAGCCATGTCTGCAGTGTGTGAGGTAAATACATGAGGGGACTCTGACAGGATAAATCCTGAGGTAATACTGCAGCATATACAGTATGATGTAGGATGGGGATACTAAACTAGTAGTGATGTGTAATGTGAATGTGGTGACACCAGTGTGGTGTGAGGAGATAAACCCCAATATTATACTCCCTGATTCAACAGACACATGTTTCCTCCAGTCCTTGTGGTGAGAAAGAGGAAGAGATGAATGAGACAGGAAGTGACATCTATTCCTAAACTCCTCCCTCCCTACAGTAACACACTAGGCACTATATACTCCTAAATCTCAATATGCACACATACAGTAATACCTCGTACATTCGCGAGGTTAGGTGACAGAGCGGGTCGCGGATCGCGAGGAATCGCGAATGTTTGGTACAAGCGCTTAGAAGCGCTTACAATGCCGGTTTCTAATGTTTACCCCTAAATATCAATAAACTTTACCCTACAGTACTGTACAGTATACTAAAGTATACTGTACAGTACTGTATATTAATACATTCATTCATTTTTCTTATACACTCACAGTAAAATGAAACTAATTACCGGGTACGTAACGAACAGGACGCTACTACCCAATAGCGAAGGTGTTTTTTTTAATTAAATTTCACAGATCTGAAAAAAAAAGAGCAAAATCTATATATGTTAGTTGCCAAAAAAATATCGCGAATCTGTGAATTCGCAAATTCGGAAACACGAGTGTACGAGCTATTACTGTATACTCTTAAAGCTGAACCAGGCTATATAAATCTACACAACTACTGCACAAAGATGAAACTGCAGGAGTTATTGGTTCCCCATTCCAAAGTCATGTCCCCCTTTGCTGATGGCTCCGGGGGTGTCTGCCAGCACATACAATGGTGGAGATTTATCAAGTAAAATGCTCCATAATTCTGGTATCATTTTCACCAAATAAATTCTCTAACATTTTGTGCATCACATTCATCAAGTGTTTTAAATACTTTTATGACTTGTACAAAAAGGGGCGTGACCTACAACACTGTGCTCCAAAATACACCCAAATCCTAAGAACTTTTAGTTCAACCAATCACTGGTGTAATGTTAGGCTGTGTTCACACTACCGCTAGATGTCTGTTCTGATAGTGGCCATTAAAAAAAAACAAAAAAAACGGACACCTATCATAACGGTCATTAACCTACACTAACTGATGTTAATGCGTCCGTTTGTTTTAACTGATCCATTTAATGGATACATTAGTATCAATAAGTGCCCGTTTTTGTCCTTTTTTTTATTCATTTTGCAGCATCAGATATTGAGAAACTTATAATAGACACATTGGTAAAATGGACACTTTCATGTTTTGCTTCTTCTCTTGGGTATGGGGAGGCATGGTATGTTTTTTGAACAAACTGCAGGGCCTAAAACCTAAGGAAGTCTTTTTGTTAAGTATCAATGTCCTGTTAGTATTCATCTAGAGCAGTGTTTCCCAATCTTACTGAAGGTGAGACCACTACCGTACCTAGACCCATTCAAAAAAATATGTCCCTATCGGGGCCGCTTTAACCATAGGACCAAGGGTGCACTTGCACCAGGCCCTATGGTAGTGGGGGGGGCCACGTTGGGACAGCCCTGCATATACTTCCAGTCCGCCCCAGTTTCATACAATAAAGAAGCAGGAAGCTGTCTGCTGCCTTCTTCAATATTCTTCCCCTGGAGCTGTAGACGCGATGTGATGACGTCACTTACATCACGACTACAGATCCCTGAAGACTCCGGAACCAGACAGCAGTGGAGTGAGGAGAGGTGAGTGTTAGTCGTTTTTTTTGTTTGTTTTTGTGTAGTAGGAGAGGTACATTAAACTGTGAGGACAACTGCAGCACTATGAAGATGAACTTGGATACCAAGATCATCATGATAGCTCCTACAGATGCAGAGCGATTTGCTGGTGAAAACTGTTTGGCATTGAGATCCCAATTCCCAACAGCGTTTTTAACAGCGAATCGCTCGCTCCGAAACTGTAAGGACTCTCATGATGATCTTGGTATCATTTTAAAGATGAGATTCTCATAGCCCTAACGTATCCAGAGTGAATAAAAAAAAAAAACCACCAATACTCACCTCTCCTTGCTCCCCTGGGGTCTCGGGTCCACAGTCTTCAGGGAGCTGCAGGCGCGATGTGAGTGATGTCATCACATTGTGTCTGCAGCTCCTGGGGAAGAAAGGGGATGAATGGTGAAGCAGGGTGCGGACAGCTCCCTGCTTTATCATTGTATGCAACTGGGGCAGCATATGCAGGACTGTCCCGCTGTGCCATTGGGGCCCCCACTACCATAGGGCTCGGTGCAAGTGTACTGTAGGCCTTATAGTTAAAGTGGCCCTGAGTGTAGCATGTGGCGTTGTGTATAGTGTAGGTTAGCCCTTACTGTATACATCACTGTCGTGCTATGTATGTTGAATGCTTAATATTTATTGTGTACTGTTTTCAGCCTGTGCTGCGTCGCAGTACTTTGTATGCTTGTTGATGACTGATTGTTAATAAATGACATTTTCAATCAAAAAAGGAGGTAAAAAAAAAGAAAAAAAAGGTCACCTTGGTTCTATTGAGTTGGTCAGTCCAAAAAATGATCTAGATTTTTTTCAAGCAGACTGAACTTTGTGGAAGAGTTTCCATGAACATGAGCCCTGCTAGAAAATGAGGAGCTGTGAGAGAAGCTTAGAGATGCAAACTTGTGCTGGCGTAATGACAAATGTCAAGTTTTGCCGTTTCTTTCAGGTTTGCCGGGAATTGCCTTGTGTTAAGAAGAGAGAGAGTCTCCATCCAGGACTGTCACAGACTTATCCACAGCCTGCTCAGAGACTGTTCCATCCTGGACAGCCTGAAAGTCAGAGAAGCAGCAGAAGACTAACCCCCTCTCCCCACTCTCTCCTCCCCCGTCTCTCCTCTTGTGTGTTGTCCTCAATAAAGCTTCGGGCCTGAGGTTTCCCCCGTTACTTGTCTGATGCTTTGTTGAGTGTTTATATATAATGTTGAGCATAGACGGATGTTATTGTAGGGTAACTTGTACTGTATATTGTACTGTCATGCTATGTATGCCGTTTGTATTTAGCTATTGTGTACTGCGTCTCTGCACATTGTACACTTGTTGACAACTGATAGTTAATAAAGTAATTTTCAATAAAAAAAAAAAAAAAAAGAACATCACCATGATCCCCCTAAGCTGGTCAGTCTAGAAACCAATCAAGATTTTTCTAAGCAGACTGAACTTTGTGAGGACATCGCCATAAAAGTGAAGTGGACCTTTGAGATGAAGCCCTTTGTACAGCTTAGTACAATAAGTGCAAGTAGGGTGTGTTATAGTAGGAGTCGGTGGCCCCAGCCTCACGGTGCACGTCCTCTCCTTTGTCACTTCTTCTCGGTAATGCATATGTTCTAATTTGCGTAAATTCCCATAATGCATTGCCTGAGGTTCTCCTTAAATGAATGTTGCACTGAGGTTGTTTCTAAGAGGACAACCCATCCTAAATGTAGAGTGTGTTTTGTGCTCTTGAAGGTTATGTGGCTTGGCACTGTTTTTTGGTTTTTTTTTTTCCCTTTTTTATTGAAGGTCTCAAAACTGTGCCACCGAATCACCAGTGCATGGAAAAAAGTGACGGGTTTCTTCAAACCTGCTGACCAACGGGCACGAGGATATGTTGTGGATGGCTATTCAGGGGGGTCTGCTCCTCTGGTCATTCATGCATGCCTGATACTTGAGCAAGAAAAGGTATTGCCCCAGGTGCCCACTCCAGGAGGAAACATTGCAGCATCTCTTCTGGGAGTGCCCTATTGCTCAGGGCATGTTGGATATTACCCAGGCACAGCCTTTTTAATACCACTCCATATTTTATGGATTGTTTCTTGGGATCCACAGAGAAAGTAAGATTCTGGAAGCGTGGTGCCTTATGAACTGTTTTAAGGATTTTATCTGGTTTGTCAGAAATAGACTCATTTTGCGAAGAGAGAGTGTCTCCATACAGGATTGTTGCAGGGTGTTTCACAGTTTGCAACTGGACTATTCCATCTTGGATAGGCTGAATGGCAAAGAGGAAAAGAAGAGGACTGATACCCCTCTCCTTCCCCACCCTCTCCTCATGTGTGTATCTCAATAAAACTTCGGGCCTGTGCTTATCCCCCCCACCCCTCTTTCCTGTCCCCCATCCCATCACATGTCTGAATGTCTTTGTTGTATTTACATTTTTTTGTACTGACAGTTTATTGTATGCTAGCATAGGGTGTTGTGTATAGTGTAGGATGTTTTTCCATTTCCTTGCTGTATGTTCCACTGTATACTATGGAGGATGAATGCCTTGCAGCACCAGAGTCCTGGGTTCAAATTCTGCCAAGGACAACATCTGTAAGGAGTTTGTATGTTCTCCCTGTGTTTGCGTGGGTTTCCTCCGGGTACTGCGGTTTCCTCCCACACTCCAAAAAGACATACTGATAGGGAATGTAGATTGTGAGCCCTATATGGGATAGTGACCGACAATGTCTGTAAAGTGCTGCGGAATATGATGGTGCTATATAAGTAAGCAAAATAAATAAAAATAAATAAATAAATTTAAGATTTATTGTGTATTGTAACTCAGTTTGCGCTGTGACACAGTATATATGTATATTTGATGACAACTGATTGTGAATAAAGGCATTTTCAATAAAAACAATTGGTCTGTCAGCAGCAGTGTGGACTAAGTTGGTGGAGATTTGGTTTGGAATCCCACTTATGATAGCGGAGTTCTAGGTCTGCCTACTGCATTATATGGAGGTTGGCGCTGCGTAGTAATGCCAGCTATTCTTTATATAACCAGGTGCAAAGGTCTGCTTACTGCTAGAGGCCCAACGTTGTTGCTGTGTACACCAGCCCTTCTGTATACATTGCTTCTTTGACCAAGTAAAAGGAACATTTTGTATAAAAAATTTTGAATTGTTAAAGAAAAAAAGAACATACCTAATGAAAGTGCATATATATATATATATATATGCACCGTCCCCCTTCAGATTTGCATAATTTCCCAGGATTCATTGCCTTTAGCTCTCCTTAGTTTAAAAAGACGTCCCACTGAAGTTATCCATGTAAGAGGCTGCTTGGTTAGGAGATTACTATGCATTTTGGATCCTCCAATGTCTAGGAGAAGGTGTTGTGTGACCCTTAGGCTCCATGCTGTCTGGTCCGCCCTTGCTTCTGTGAGGGTAGACAAATTGTAAGTTCCTGGTAGTACTCAATGGGGTGAGAGCCCATGAGGAAACCAGAGCTAGTGGTCTCCCTTTTCTGGCAGGGAGTAAGAATAGTTTTGTTTCATCTTTCTTTGTGCCTTTTGACCCAGAGGGTTGGGGTTTGTTTGGTGACCCATTCTCCTTTGACATGGGCTTTATGATAAATGTATCCCTGTGCATGTTTTTTTTTTTTTTTCGTGAGTTGACACGTCTGGCAGCCTAAACGTCCTTGCAGGGTTGCAATTACCCGGACGAATATAGTCTATGAGTGGTCCGGAAGTGATTAAAGATCTATAGATACTCAGATTATTCAGACTAATTCAACAGAAATGACATGTCCATTAAATTAATCCCAGCGATCTCGGCTACCGTTACCTGCTGGTGACCAGGATGTTGGATATCGAGGGGCAGACTGTGTATTATAGAGCATGTGGAGGGAAGAAGACCATGCTCCTGGGTCCTGAGCTGTATTCCCTTATGACATTTTTTGTACTGACAGTTTATTGTATGCTAGCATAGGGTGTTGTGTATAGTGTAGGATGTTTTTTTCTATTTCCTTTCTGTATGTTCCACTGTATGCTATGGAGGATGAATGTAATATTTATTGTGTATTGTAACTCAGTTTGCGCTGTGACACAATACACATGTATATTTGATGACAACTGATTGTGAATAAAGGCATTTTCAATAAAAACAATTGGTCTGTCAGCAGCAGAGCGGTCTAAGTTGCTGGAGATTTGGTTTGGAATCCCACTTATGATAGCGGAGTTCTAGGTCTGCCTACTGCATTATATGGAGGTTGGCGCTGCGTAGTAATGCCAGCTATTCTTTATATAACCAGGACATTTGGTGTAAGGTGCAAAGGTCTGCCTACTGCTAGAGGCCCAACGTTGTTGCTGTGTACACCAGCCCTTCTGTATACATTGCTTCTTTGACCAAGTAAAAGGAACATTTTGTATAAAAAAAATTTAAATTGTTAAAGAAAAAAAGAACATACCTAATGAAAAAAAATATTAAAATAAAGCTTTAGCCATTTATTATTATTAATTGATTATAAATACGTAAATATATATATATATATATATATATACTGTATATATGCACCGTCCCCCTTCAGATTTGCATAATTTCCCAGGATTCATTGCCTTTAGCTCTCCTTATTTTAAATAGACGTCCCACTGAAGTTATCCATGTATGAGGCTGCTGGGGAAATTACTATGTTTTATGGATCTTCTCAATGGCTAAAAGAGCGTGTTGTGTGATCCTTAGACTCCATGCTGCCTGGTCCACCCTTGCTTCTGTTAGGGTGGACATATTGTAGGTTCCTGGTAATATTCGTTGGAGTGAGAGCTCATGAGGAAACCAGGGCTAGTGGTTTCTCTGTTCTGGCAGGGAGTAAGAATAGTTTTGTTTAATCTTTCTTGGTTCCTTTTGACCCAGAGGGTTGGATTTGTTTTGGGGCCCGTTCTCATTTGAGATGGGCTTTGTGATAAATGCATCCCTGTGCATGTTTGTTTTTTTTAGTGGCACTCCCACTTTTTTCATGTACTTGGGTGGAAATTGGCATAGTTTTGACACAAAAAAAAAAATTGCCTGCCATGCTCCTCCTGAGTTGGTCAGTCCAGAAAATGATCAAGATTTTTCCCAACTGACTGAATTTTTTGAGGGCATCTCCACAAAAGGAAAGTGGCCCTTTAAGATGAAGCTCTTTGAACTGTTTCATACAATAAGTGCAAGAAGGGTGTGTTATAGTAGAAGTCGGTGGCCCCAGCCTCATGGTGCACGTCCTCTCCTTTGTCACTTCTTCTCGGTAATGGATATATTTTCAGCTGTTCTAATTTGCATAAATTTCAGCAATGCCCTGCCTAAGGTTCTCCTTAAGGTAAATGAATGTTGCATTGAGGGTGCCCCTATGAGGATGACTGATCTTAAACATAAAGTGTTTTTGGCACTTGTGAGGGCTGTGGGGCCTAGCACAGGTTTGCCCACTACTGCATGTCAGAATGAAAGAGTGGTCTAAAGTTCTGTGTTAAGGTCACCGTCTCCTCTGTAGGTGTGGATTGAAATCGCTTCTCGGCCTTTTGGCTAAGATCAAGTGTAGTGTCTGTTTAGTGGCTCTATACTTGTGATTAGTCAGAGTACAGGTTCCTCGGGTACCCTTCCCCTCGGCCTGGTGGGATCGTCCGGGTTTATAGCCCGGACTTCACCCACCTGCTGCTATTGGGGGGGGAGGATTAGCCCCGGGGAAACGAGCGGCGATCCCCCCAGCGTGTCCTCTGGACCATTATTTTGGATTCAGAGGGAACATTTTGTAGCGGAAAACCATGGCGGACCCATTAGGGCAAATACCGGAGCTCTCGAGGCTCAAGCACTCTCTGAGGATCCACCTCAGTAGAGATATACAGGGCCAAGACCCTGTTGATTATGTCGTCCACGAAGTTTTAGTGAAGGCTCTGGGCGTTGACATAAAAAGTATATTTAGTATCCAGGACTATGTCCGTAGAGGCGACTATGATGTCACATTTAGAGGAGACGGAGCAGGGAAAGAGGCCTTGAGGAGGGCAAGAAATAGGATTGATACCTTAAGGGGAAGGGAGGTGGACGTACTCAAACATTTTGACGAAAAGACACTCCTAGTAGTCAGAATGTACTCCCCCTTTGTTACCGATGAACAAGTGACTTCTTTTGTTAAATATTTTTTTTCAGATGTCGAGGAGGGAAAGCCAGTGTATCACAAATGCGGAGTGTGGACCTGCAAGCGCACATTTCGGGTCACCATAAGACGTGGAAACAATGATGAACCGCAGCTTCCCCCAAGACGTTTTAGACTCGGTACTGTGAATGGCAACCTCTTTTATTCGGGGATAAAAGACTTCTGCAGGGCCTGTGGCAAGTATGGTCATCTTAGCACCAAATGTACCGTCACCTGTAGGAATTGCGGAAGCGAAAACCACTCCTTCCAGGAATGCACTCAGGAGAGGAAGTGCAACTTCTGCCAAAAACGAGGCCATCTTTACAGAGATTGTCCGTATAACAAACAGGATGGCGAAGAGGCCATGGATGAGAGGACGGAGGCCCCCCCGGAACCCCCACTGGCTCGCCAAGAGGGGGGACAGGCAGAGGGCAGTGCAACGGGCGCCACCGTGGAGGTAAGCACAAAAAAGCCCGAGAGCGCTAAGGCGGTTCCGGTTATCCAAAAAAGCAGCTCCACTCAGGGCGACCTAACGAGTCAGGCTAAAAAACGCAAAACCGTGGCAAAGGGGCTGGCCAGCACAGTAAGACCAGACACTGCAGGCGGGACGCAAAAAGTAAGGCCTGTCACAGGGACAGGTGTAAAGCAGGCGGTGGGCCCGTCGAAGGAGGACCACCGGGAAAAGAGGGAAAAGGGCACGGGGGGTAACCCCCCCGCGGAGATGGACACAGGCGAGGGATCGTCCGCTGTTACCTCCGTGGGGGAAACCCCTTCGGTGCCAATGGAGGTGGCACCTCGTGCCCAGCCTCCCCCTGAAGACAGGTCCCACCCGGGCCTGAGGGGGGAGGGGGTACCCTCTGGTGGGCCTCCTGAGGGTCCGTCTGGCGTTGAGGGTCCGTCTGGCGTAGAGGACCTAAATGGCCAGCTCCTGTACACTCAGGCCCAGGTATTAAGCCTTGAGGAGTTAAGGTTTATGAGTGGAGCCTGCGTAGATTCAGATGCCAGTTCCCCCTCTTACTCTCCTCGACACGGCATCAGTGAGGATGAGACGGTGATGTCGGGGCGAGCTGGTGGAAAGTGTTAACCTACGTATGTCTTCAATCAAGTTCTTTTATCTTGCTTATCCTGTTTTTTGCTGTTTTCTTTTCTCCACAACATCCTAATGGCGGTACTGCATGGATTGACGGTCAACGTGAGAGGTGCTAAGAGCCACAGGCGGAGAACTGCGATTTTTAGCTATCTGGCGTTTTTAGCAGTCTCTGTCATCTTCCTGCAGGAGTGTGCTATCCCCCACCGTCCCAGTTACGAAGAATACCAAAAGGACTGGGTATACGGTTCATCGGCGTGGTCCGGGTCCAACGAGCCCGGATCAGCCGGGGTCGCCATTCTTTTTAAAGGGAACGTTTTACTTGATTTTATCCAGGAGATTTTTCCGGGGAGATTTTTATTAGTCAAAGTTTTAATTGAGGGCATCCGATGGCAGTTTTTAAATGTGTATGCTTCCCCAGACAAAAACGAAAGGGCGAGGATGTTGGAGATTCTGCCTCTCTTCATCAACACGGCGGAACCCCTCATCCTCGCCGGGGATTTTAACTGCGTCTTCAAGGGTGAGCGCCGGCAAACTGTAAGTACTAGTCGAAATTATGACAAAACCTCCGGCATGCTTAGTAACTTGATTTTAGACTTTCACTTAAAAGATGTTTATAAGAAGTGTAACAGGGGCATGCCGGAGAGTGCCAGCGCCACCTGGAGCAATTCTACCTGCAGCTCAAGAATTGATTTTATCTTTTGCTCCGAGGACGTGCTGCCATCGAGGTGCGACCTTTTAACTAATATCTTCTCCGACCATAGAATTTTACATTTTAAGGTAACTGTCGATGATAATAATTTTATGGGGCTTAACTCCTGGAAATTGAACGTGTCCCTTTTAGATGATCCACAGGTTTTAACGGATTTTAAGAATTTTTATCTTAATTGCAGGCGGGCAAAGGATCCTCATACTCCCATTAGTAGCTGGTGGGAGGAAATGAAAAAACGAATTAAAACGTATTTTATTCTGCTCGGAAAAAAGATCGCAAAGCAAAAAAGAGCAAAATATGAGGATCTGAATGGCCGCCTGCAGGCCCTGTACAGGTTAAGATCACAAGGAGTAAGGGTTGGTCCCAACATCTTAAACTTAAAAAACAAGATAAGTAAGTACCTGGAGCAAGTAGGTAAGACCATAATATTTAACTCCAAAATAAAACATATAGAAGAAAATGAGAAATGCTCCAGGTATTTTTTTAAGAAAACGAGATGTAAAAAAACAAATATCGAAGAATTAGACGGGGCCACCAGTGTACAGGGCCTTTTAAATAAGGTTCATAGCTTTTATTCTGAACTTTTTAATGGAAAACCTGTGGATCATGATTTTTTAGAGGCCTCGCTGAAAGAGATAACGGCTTTTTTAGACACTGAGTCTCAGCAGTTTTTAGCTCAGGACTTTACCGAGGAGGAGATTTTAACCGCCACAAAAAGTTTTAAATTCGGTAAGGTGCCTGGGTTGGACGGTATACCCATTGAGTTTTATACTAAGTTTTACGATATTTTAAAAACTGACCTCTTTTGTCTCCTCAGGGAAGTTTTTAATACAAAAATCATCCCCAAATCCTGGAGGAAAGGCGTGGTTACCCTCATATATAAGAAAGGCGACAAGAGCGATCTTAAAAAATTGGAGGCCTATCACTTTATTGAACGCAGACTATAAAATTATGGCAAAACTATGCGCCAATAGACTGAAAAATGTGGTAGGGAAAATTATTCACTCCAATCAGGTCTGCGCCATTCCCGGGAGAGCCATATGGGACAATTTAAACTTAGTCAAAGACGTAATCGAAGACACTAAAACTAGAAAAGGGAAGCTAGCGATTTTATCTATCGACTTCGAAAAAGCATTCGACAGAGTGTCGCACTTTTATCTTTTTAAAGTTTTAGATAAAATGGGTGTGCCGTCCAGCTTTTTACTATCATTGAAAGCTTTTTACTACAACTGCTCAAGCCGTATTTTAGTTAATGGTTTTACATCTCAGGAGGTACTTTTAAAGTCGGGGGTGAAACAGGGGTGTCCCCTGTCCCCACTGCTTTTCATATGCACACTTGAACCCCTTTTATGTGCAATCAGACGGGATAAACAGATCCGTGGGGTCCCCCTCCCTGGTGGAGGGGGTTTAGAGGCAAAAGCAGTGGGGTACATGGATGATGTAGCGATACTGTGTAGGGACACCCCTTCCATCCAAAAAGCCCTTAGACAGATTGATTTTTACTGTTGTGCCTCCGGTTTTAAGATCAATCATAATAAAAGTACAATTTTACCTATAGGAAATTTTGTTTTTACAGACATTCCGGTTTCCGTATCCGAGGAGGTAACCATTTTAGGGGTCTCTTTCAGCGAGTCCAACGACGGTTTTAAAACCTGGACCATGGTAGCGGATAAGGTGAATAAAAAAGTGTGTGCCTGGAATCTGCGGAACTTAAGCATGGAAGGAAAGGTTTTAATTATTAAAATGGTGATTTTACCCCTTTTATTATATTTTAGTCTGGTCTTCCCCCCTCCCACTATGCTTCTTCGCAAAATAACTAAAGTCTGTTTTAATTTCTTTTGGGGTTCTAAGATGGAAAAATTGAAAAGATCAGAGGTGATGAAAACGAAAAAGAACGGGGGTAAAAATTTCCCAGATTTTAACCGTTTCCTTCTAACTAAGTTTTTTAGCTATGGTTTTAATGCTCTGTTTAAAACACACTATTGGTCTTATTTTGCCCGTTTTAATTTGGGGTATTTTATGAGACATTTTGGGTGGTTCGGGGTTATTTTAACTTCCCCTTATGCGCTTAAACTTCCCCCCCATTATGCCATATATGATAAGATCGTTTCTTTATTTAACCTAAAAAATAAGAGCATTGAGATTTTAAAAGATAATAAAAAACTGTCACATAGTCTGCAAATAGAAGAATTAAGCCCCGTAGCAAATCTTAGCGATGCACAGAGTAAAACAGTGTGGCGGATGTGTAATGTATCGTCTCTTTTTAACACACAGAAAGACCTGGCCTGGAGTTGCGCCCACACATGTCTTCCATGCCGTTCCTTTCAGCACAGGAGGGGCTTCGTGAGGTCCGCCATCTGCCCCAGAAATGGATGTGGAGAAGAAGAAACCTCAAGACATATTTTATGGGACTGTGAAACGGCAAAGACTCTCTGGACTAAACTAACTCCATTACTTCACAAGATGGCGGACCTCGGGACTTTGACTTTTGAAAATGTGTTTTATGTTCTTTTCCGGAGCCCCTCTGTAGAACAACAGATGATGGCATGGAAGACAATGAACTGTGCGAAGGGCGCACTCTGGAAGGCCAGGAACATCTTAATATTTAAACATGATGTTTTATCCGAGGACGATATTTTTAGACTATGTTTGAGTGAAATGTTCTTATATTATCTTATTGACAAAAAAGCTAAGAAACCCCTTTTAAAAAAATGGTTTGTTGATGAATGGAGTTCCGCAGATTAACGCTACCATGTGTCATTTTATCTGTATTTTTTATTGTAAGACTGATTTTATGATTCGCTATGAACGTCTTTTATTGTTTTGTAAACTTGTTTGAATTGATCAATAAATTTCGCCCCGTAAGGGGTTAACAAGTTAAAAAATCTGTTCTTATCAGTTTAATTTCTGATACGAGGGGAACTGGAATAAGATCTGTTCGGACATCCAATCCTAAAAAATTCCGGGATAAACCACTTATTGAATTTTATTTTTCATAAGTGGGGAACCGGAAAACAGATCTGCTCGGACACCCATATCCGATATTCCGGGAAAGAAACCGAGTATTAGATCTTAAGCATAAGACAGATCTACGCTTGCGGGCCGGAGGAGCAAGTTGCCAAAGAAAGACAAAATTCTGTTTTGTCTCCTAGGAAGAAAGCGGAGCTTAGGGAGAGGAATCGATCCTGTGGGAGCGGAGGAGAACTCAGGACTGCATTCTTGCCCGGCTTCGAGGGACAGATCGTGAGAATCCAACGGTGGTAATGGCGACAGGAGGAGCCATCGTGAGGAGGAAGGGAACCATGGGACCGGCCAAGGTGGCCCAGGCGTCAGCATCCATCTCTGGGGCCGCTGCTTCTGATACCTCTTCCGGCCAGGTGATCCAGAAGCCCATTCAAGGCCCTCCAAACCTGGAACCTTGGATGAGGCAGACAGTGACCCTTAAACTGAAAGAGGTTGACGGAAAGGCACCCCACTTGACAGAGAAGGCCTTCTGTCAAATGATGGTGTTGGACCAGGGCTTCACCAAGGCTGAGACCTTGGCCATCCACTCCTTTATCACGGGGATCTTCTTCGTGACCTTTGCCACTGTGGATATCTGTCGGAGATATTGGGATGCGGTGAGATCGGCGAGTCTGGGGTCCCCTCTCAGCAGGTTCGTGGGCAGCTGTCCTGTCCAGCATAACGAGAGGCGGATCACGGTCTCTATGAGAAACCCGCATACCCCAGGAAGCGAAGTGGCCACTTTCCTGGGTCGTTACTGTACAGTCATCAAGGAACCCACCAAGATACTGAACAGTCTCGGCTTTTGGATCGCAAAGTGGTCTGTCGTAGTGAGGCTCCACAAGGACCCCTTCAGTCCACACGGCCTCCAGCATCTGCCCCCGACCTTTTCGCTTGGGAACTCTTACGGCCTGATCAACTACTCGAGCATGCCAAATCTCTGCCAGAGGTGCGGCAGGACCGGGCACGTTGGTAAGGACTGTAAAGAGGACGCATGTCGGAACTGTCGGACGGTGGGGCACGAGTCCAAGGATTGCCCACAGAGGAAGACCTGCAACCTCTGTGGGGAGGCGGACCACGCCTACAAGGGATGTCCCAAGAGATCGTGGGCAAAGGAGCGGCGGATTTCGCGGCCACGGCGCCAGCCACCCTGGCCAAGAAGACGCCACAGCCCAAGCCCCAAGACAAGAAGAAGCCGAAGCCATCTGGAAAGCAGCAGCAGCAGCTGACAGGGAAGCAGCAGCCCCCTAAGAAGCCGCAGCAGCATCCCCACAAGAAGGCCCAGCAGCAGCAACAGACCAAGCCGGCCAGCCAGCCATCTGGAACAGGTAAAGGGGCGAAAGCCCCACCCCCCCCTCACCGTCCCAGCCCCTCCCCTCACCGTCCCCCCCTCCCCTCACCGTCCCCCCTCCCCTCACCGTCCCCCCCCACTGAGGAGCTCCCACTCCTTCCCCCCATTTCCTCAGTGGCCACCCCTGCCCCCCCTCGCCCAGCCCTGCCCCAGCCCACCCCCCCCGGCCACGCCAGCCCCAGCAGCACTAACCGTCCCCCCTCTCTGGAGGAATTCCCCCCCCCTCCCCTTTCTCTTGTTTCAGATGGCGGACACCGGAAGAGGAGGTTGAGCGAGGAGTCTGGTTCCAACGAGACTTCCGAGAAACGGATAGCGGTCGAGGCCCCGGTAGAGACCCCCGAAGACACCCCTGAGGAGGCTCTCGCCAGGCACCAGGAGATGGTGGAGCACCTGGTGGCGGACCCAACCCCCATCGACATCCGTGAGGTCCTGGACCTCAGCGAGCTGGAGCTGGGAGAGATGGACACGTCCGTGCCTTCGAACGCCCTGAGCGAGATCAACGAGACCCTGCGGGACCTGATGCCAGCGGGATCCTTGGAAGAACCCCCCCCGGACGGGGGGGCGGTAAGTAGACAGTCACTGTCTTGAAGGGTTTAATCTTTCTTTTTTCTCTTTACAAATGGTGGGAATCAACATTCTTACCATCAACGTGAGGAGCATCAAAGACAAGACTAGACGTCAGACGGTCCTGTCCTTCGTGGATACGTTGAAGAACGCTAATGTCATTTTGTTGCAGGAATGTTCTCTCCCTTCTCTTAGGTCTTACAGCCACCTCTGCAGGGAGTGGAGCCACAGTCCGTCCTACTGGTCCGGTGGCGGCGACTGCAAGTCCGCAGGTATCGCCGTGCTTATCCGAGGTAATGCCTTCACGCTTGAAACCTACCGGGAGCTCGTCTGTGGCCGTCTTATGGTCATAGACGGGACCTGGGCAGGGGAGCCCATTAGGCTCATCAACGTGTACGCATCTCCTCAGAAGCACGAGCGTATGGAACTTTTCCAGATCCTGCGCACTCAGCTCGCCACCACCAGGGCAGTGGTTCTGGCTGGGGATTTCAACTGTCCTGTGGAGGGCGACGGGAGAAGCTCCTCAACATCGGCGAAGCTGGACAAGACATCCAAACTACTGATCGAGATTGTGACCGAGGCCTCTCTGAGGGACGTGGTGGGTTCCATGGGGCCGGCATCAGCCAACTATACCTGGTGTCGGTCCGATGGCTCATCTCGTTCTAGGATTGACTTTGTGTTTACCTCTCGGTCGGTAGCCCAGGTGAGACACTCTATGGTCCCTTGCTTTTTCACTGACCACAGGGGCATTCTCTTTGAAGGGACGCTGGGGAACGGTTTCGCACCGGGCCCGGGGTCCTGGAAATTGAATTACTCCCTGTTGGAAAATGCGGAACTGCTTGCGGAACTTAGAGATGTTTACTTGCTCCTTCGTAATGACAAGTTTTCTTTCAACAGGTTGTCGGATTGGTGGGTGTGATGATTCTGCTTGAATATGGCTATAACTCAGGTGTATTTTGGTCTCTGGGTATAGGGTCTCTCTGCTTGCCTGCACTCACTCATACTGTGCGCAGCTATAAGCCTAGGTGCATATTGGCAGTAGCAGCCAGGCTGGAACAATAGGGCTCCATTGTATTCCTATACAGCCCTGGCTGATCAAACAATAGTGCATTGTTCAAGCCTGGGCTGTTGATCAGATATGACTGATAACAGTGTATCAATTCACTTTGTCTCAGCTCTATACAAAAGATCTGGATTTGATTGAATTAACTCATCAGACGTACTGTCGCCGGTGACCTCATTCTGGGAGGTGGCAAAAAGGGTATAAAAGATGAGGTAAGAGGTCTGTGGGAGGAGACTATCACTAAGAGATCATGCTATGAAGACTGTGCTGAGATTATGCTATGGAGATCATGCTACAGACTTGTTACAGACAGACCGAGGCGCAAGAGTGACCTGAAGGAGATGCAGCGCGAGCTTCGTTCCTTTCTAGATCTCGAGCGTTGTGGCTGGGACGTCAGGGGGATGCTGGAGGAAACCAAAAGGGGCCTCAAGAGGCACTTTGAGGAGGAATCACGGCAGGTCATCTTCCGTTCCAAGGTGGAGCATCTGGAGAAAGGTGAGAAGTGTAATTCTTTCTTTTTCAGGAAGCTCCACTCAGGACACACGCCTGTTACAGAGATGAAGGATGCAGACGGAAACATCAGACGGGGGAAGACGGAAGTGATGGGAGTCGTCCACGACTACTACCGCGGCCTCTACTCCCTGAAACCCACCGATGAAGACGCAGAAGAGGAGTTCCTGTCAGGTATCACTAACAAGCTTGATCCTACAGGCGCTGCTACCCTCGACGCCCCTCTGACGGCGGCGGAAGTGCTCACTGCCGTTAAATCCTTTAGGGTCGGAAGGACTCCGGGCAGTGACGGTGTCCCGGCTGAGCTATACGTAGCTCTGGGAGACCTGATCTGTTCGGATCTGAAAGATCTCTATGAGGAGATGATAGCGGAGGGTACCATGCCGCCGTCACTGCGGGAAGGACTGGTCACGATCCTGTACAAGCGGAAGGGAGAACGATGCGAGCTGAAGAATTGCCGACCCATCACTCTTCTCAACGTGGACTACAAGATCCTGGCTAAGATTCTGGCTACGAGACTGAAGGCTGTCGTCGGCACGATAATCCATCCGGACCAAACTTGTGGTATTCCAGGTCGTAGGATCGTGGACAGCTCGGCCATAGTGAGAGACACATTGCACTATATCGGAGACCGCCGCGCACATGCGGCCCTGATCAGCTTGGATCAGGAGAAGGCCTTCGATTGGGTCTCCCACACCTTCATGGCCAAGGTACTCCGCCAACTTGGTATGGGTAAGATGTTTTGTCGTTACGTCAGCCTGATGTATTTTGACATTCTCAGCTCGGTGATGGTGAACGGCTGGAAGACTGACTCCTTTCCTGTTAGCTCTGGAGTCAGACAAGGCTGTCCTCTGTCACCTCTCCTTTTTGTTTGTGTTATAGAGCTCTTCGCGGAGTCTATCCGGCAGAATCGAGAGATCAGAGGGATCGCCGCACCGGGCCCAGGTGGATACGAAGTGAAGTGCTCCTTGTACATGGATGATGTGTCTTCTGCGCTGATGAGGCGTCGGTGTCAACACTCGTCTGGACCTGCGAGCGCTTCGGCCAGGCTTCGGGGGCAAAAGTCAACTGCGGAAAGTCAGAGGCCATGCTCTTCGGGGCGTGGCATCTGGCCTCCCCTGCTGTCTTTCCTTTCACAGTTAAACCGGACTTCATCAAGATCCTGGGAGTCTGGTTCGGGAAGGAAGGCACGGCCCTGAAGTCCTGGGACGAACGTCTGAAGAAGGTCAACCAGAGGATTGGCCTGTGGAGTCTCCGGAACCTTACCATCGAAGGGAAAGCGCTGGTCCTGAGGAACGAGATCTTGCCTGTACTCCAGTACACGGCACAGGCATGGCCGCCGCTGGCAACGGTGTCGAGGGCCATCACCAGGACCGTCTTCCACTTCATCTGGGGCTCCAAGATGGACCGGGTGAAGCGGATGCGCATGTACAAGAGCCATCTGAAGGGAGGTAAGAATATCCCAGATATTCCGACTTTACTAAGGGTTGCTTTTGTCTGTGACTGTGTCCGCAGAACCCTGAGGACAGCTAACGGATCAGCGGGGAAGACCATGTCCCGTTTGTTCCTGCTCCCCCTCTGGCGAGGGCTCGGCTGGGAGAAGTGGGACAGCTCCGTCCCTTACAACTGGACCGTCCCGTGGTTCTACGCAGACATGACCAGATTCGTGAGGGAGTTCCAACTGGAGGGTCTGAAGCCGGATCTCTGGAAACCGAAGACGATCCACAAGCTCATCTGAGCGAGGGATTCGTTGGAGGAGGTGCCAGCTCTGCCAGCGAGTACAGCGGAGGTCGTTTGGGAAAACATCTCTTCAAATTCGCTGACCAACGGACACAAGGACCTGTCGTGGATGGCTGTCGGAGGAGGTCTTCCAACGAGGTCGTTCATGCACGCCCGCAACCTGAACAGGACGAGCTACTCCCCGCGGTGCCCCTACACGGAGGAAACATCTTTGCACATCTTTTGGGAGTGACCGTTCGCTCAGGGTCTGTTGGATGAGCTGGAGGAAGAATTCGAGGACTGCGTCCCCAGGAGGGGTCTGACTTACTACGCGGTGATGTATGGACTTTTCCAGGGAACTCACGCAGAGACTGACATCCAGGCGGCCTGGCGCCTTGTGAACGGCTTCAAGGATGCCATCTGGTTCGCCAGGAAAAGACTGGTTTTGCGGAGGGAGAGCGTCTCCTTCCAGGATTGTTGCAGACTCGTACACAGTCTGCAACGGGACTATTCGATCTTGGATAGCCTGGCCGGCGAAGAGGAGGAAGAGGACTGATCCACCACCATCGGCGGTGGCGGCGTTCTCCCCCTCCCCTCTCCCCCCACGTGTGTTGTGTTATTCAATAAAGCTTCGGGCCTTGTGATTACCCCCTACCCTTTCCCCTCTCTCCTCTCCCCCCTCCCATCACATGTACTGTATGCTTTTTGTCTAACCTTGTTTACAGAAATGTACGCTATGTAGGGTAGGAAGTAGTGGTAGTATAGGGAGTGTATCATTGCCTGTATTTTACCTGTCCTGCCCCCTCGTGTGTTGTGGTCTTAAATAAAGCTTCGGGCCTGTGACCTCCCCCCCCCCCCCTTCCCCCCCCTTCCCCCCCCTTCTGTTTGTCACAGTACTATGCTTTATGTTTTGACCAATGTTAGAGTAGGTTTGTAGTGCAGCATGCTAGGTAGGAATAAAATGCATTTCCCGCCGTATGCTACGCCGCATCCCTTAAGGATGACTCTTAGTCATTGATTGTGGATTTGTAACTCAGTGCGCTGCGTCGCAAACCCCTTGTTATTCCTTGTGGAAATAAGATGTGTTGCCAATAAAGAGTTTTTGTTCAATCAAAAACAGGTTTGCCCACTACTGCATGTCAGAATGACAGAGTGGTGTAAAGTGCTGTGCTAAGGTCACAGTCTCCTCTGTAGGTGTGGATTGAAATCCCACTTTTGATAGCAGAATTCTAAGTCTGCCTACTGCTAGAGGAGCAAAGACGCTGCTGTGTATGGAGGTTGGTGCTGGACAGTAACGCCAACCATTCGTTATATAACCAGAACATTTTGTGTAAATTAAAAATGTAAACCATGAAACAAAACAAAACAAAAAAAAAAATGAAATTTCCGCGTTTGAACCCCTGCTCCAGCGATCCCTCAGCCATGTCCTGACAGGACCAGATTATATAAATCGGCAGCAGAGGCTCCACCCACCCCACCAGACCACAGCAGCACAGAGCAATATGCCACATTTCAAGATATTTTTCTTCATTTTATTTATTCTTTACATTATTCATTAAACTCAGGGAGAGTTGCAGCAATGCCTTCTGGGAAATTATGCAAATTGTACACTTTTGATTGGACAAGAAGTAAATTATTCAAAATGGCTGCCAGGTAGGCGGTCCATGTCATAAGGGAACACAGCTCAGGACACAGGAGCATGATCTTCTTCCCTCCACATGCTCTGTAATACACAGTCTGCCCCTCGATATCTAAAATCCTGGTCACCAGCAGGTAACGGTAGCCGAGATCGCTGGGATTAATTTAATGGACATGACATTTCTGTCGAATTAGTCTGAATAATCTGAGCATCTATAGATCTTTAACCACTTCTGGACCACTCATAGACTATATTCGTCCGGGTAATTGTAACCCTTCAAGGACGTTTAGGCTGCCAGACATGTCAACTCACCCAGGATTCCCGGGAGTCACCCAGTTTTTAGATCCCTGGTGAAAATAAGCAAAGCCTCGTACACTCGGCTGCCGGGAACCTCCTCCTTAAGATACTGTGCTGTCCTATATAATGTATTGTATACAGAGATCTCTATATGCCAGTACATTGTGTGCTTAATAATATATTTTTTAATGTACTGGTATATAGATAGAGATCATATATCGTACACATGCAGTGAAAGGGGTCAGCGCTGCAGCCTGTAATTGAACCTCAGGAACATGCCCCACGTGACCGCTGAGACCCAATCACAGGCTTTAGCGGTGACATCCAGGAAATGTGACATCAGCTGTAGCCCTGAAGAAGAAACCGAAGTCAGACGGCCGACACGGGGATATCCAGTAGAAGTGAGTATTAGTGTTTGTTATTTTCCATCACCTTCCCTGGGCCTACACTTATAGTCTGGGGTCTGAAGAAGAAAAAACATGGAAAAATAAAAACAACATAAAAATAAAGCCCTATTTTTCACCCCAAAAAAAGTAAAAATTATTTGAATAACCCAAAGGAATAGCCCTCAAAAGCGTGAATCCTGCAAGAAAAACCGAAAATGTGTCCAAAACCAGGGAAAATAGCCAGTACTAAAGTGGGTGAGAGTGCCGTTGAGGATTAAAGAGGCCGCATACTGTAAAAAAAAAAAAAAAAAAAAAAAAAACAGCACCACACCATGGCTGATACCTGGTATTACAGCTTTGCTCCATTCATTACAATAGAGCTGGTGGTCCACTTGAGTATCCCTGGTTTATACCTTTATTTTAGAGAATATTTTTTCAATTGTAGTTGCATACTCACTCAGTACCATTGTTCACTTGCAGTACCTCTGTCCACCACTAGTAGCAGTGCATTCTTATCAAGAAAACCAATGCAATAGCGCCCCCTGTTATAATCTAGCCATAATGTAAAGGGACACTGTTATAGGGATTTACTCCTATTATAGTTATCATCCAACTTTCCAAGACTCCTGAATAACATGGGTGAGCTCTAAACAGTATATAATATAACACTGATGCACCAACAATAATAAAACTTAACATTTACTAGTACACTTAAAAAGTACCCCAAGGAGGCATCATTATGATAACTTATCCAAACCAAAACAAATTTGAAGATATAGAAAAAATGGATGGATCTTACCCAATCCGTATAAACAGGAGTAACAGCAACGGGGAGAGCAGCCAGGAGGAGAGACACTGGTCCCTAAACCAGTGGCGTAACTAGGAATGGCTGGGCCCCAAGGCGAACATTTGACATGCCCCCCCCCCCCCGAACCGCTGCCCCCAATCGCCCCCTCCAACCCCCCCCCCAAAAAAAAACGCATTCCTGCGCACACTATTATGTGCCATAGTGGCCCCTGCACACAGTATCATGCCCCATAGTGGCCCCTGCACACAGTGTCATGCCCCATAGTGGCCCCTGCACACAGTATCATGTCCTATAGTGGCCCCTGAACACAGTATCATGTCCCATAGTGGCCCCTGCACACAGTATCATGCCCCATAGTGGCCCCTGCACACAGTATCATGTCCTATAGTGGCCCCTGAACACAGTATCATGTCCCATAGTGGCCCCTGCACACAGTATTATCCTCCATAGTGGCCCCTGCACACAGTATAATGTCCCATAGTGGCCCCTGCACACAGTATTATCCTCCATAGTGGCCCCTGCACAAAGTATCATTCCCCATAGTGGCCCCTGTACACAGTATTATCCTCCATAGTGGCCCCTACACAAAGTATCATTCCCCATAGTGGCCCCTGTACACAGTATTATATCCCATAGTGGCCCCTGCACACAGTATTATATCCCATAGTGGCACCTGCACTGAGTATTTTGCCCCATAATGGCCCCTGCACACAGTATCATGTCCTATAGTGGCCCCTGCACACAGTATCATTCCCCATAGTGGCCCCTGTACACAGTATTATATCCCATAGTGGCCCCTGCACACAGTATTATATCCCATAGTGGCCCCTGCACTGAGTATTTTGCCCCATAGTGGCCCCTGCACACACTATTATATGTCCCATTGTGGACCACCCATGAACAATTATTATACTCTGGAGTCTTTTCAGACCCCAGAGTATAATGATCGGAGACCCAGGGGAGGATACAAACATAAAAAAACAACGTTGCTTACCTGTTCCTCGCTCCGGTCCAGTCGCTGCTGCTTCGCCCGCCTTCAACATTGGACCAGGCCGGCGTCACGTGATGCAGGCCGGCGTCGCGACGCAAAAAGACGTCGGGGACGTCACCAAACAGGCCCGAAGCCTGGAGAAGCGCAGTAGAGGTAAGTACAGTGTTTTTTATGTTCCCTCACCTCCCATGGTCTGAAAAGTCCCCGGAGTATAATGATAGCAGAGATTGTGGGGTTCGGCCCGCGGCCTCACATACCGATCTCCGCTCCTGCTCACAGCCGCCTCCGCAGAATCGGAAGCGCAGGCGGCCGTGAGCGGGACCCCGGGGATCGGTAAGTATATAGGGCCCGTTACCTGCTGGGGTTACGGCCTATTAAAAATAGAAAGCATCAGGGGCCCGCGGGGCCCCCTAATGTCCCGGGCCCTGTGGCAGCTGCTACCGCTGCTACCCCGGTAGTTACGCCCCTGCCCTAAGCTCATCCTCACAGACTCTCCCTATCCCCCATGTATTAACTCCTGTCCTGACAAGGGCAGTACCAAACTGTACCTCAAATGATCCCTGTAAGTGCCTACGCGTTTCCTGGCCTGTTATGCGCCAATCATCAGGGGACCTTAACTCACTTACTAACAGCAGGATAGTGATTACATAGCACAGAACAAAACAAAAACAAAAATTGGAAACAAAAATAAAAAAAAACAGCCCACAATGGTGGGACAAGTACCGTGTTTCTCCAAAAATAAGACCTACCCCGAAAATAAGCCCTAGCTACATCTTCCAGGTTTTTTGGAGTAGGCTTGAAATATAAGCCCTACTCCAAAAATAAGCCGTAGCTAATTTAACCCCTTCTCAACATCTGCCGTGTGATTACAGAGGATGGCGGCCGCTCTGCTGCAGAGCAGCTACAATAGCTACCGTACCGGGTCTCTGCGGAGACCTGGAATTAATGCCCGCGATCAGTGTCTACTCTGATCACGGGCATTGTTGAACGTGACCCCCTCTCCTGCCCACCAAAGTAGCAGAACCGCCGGAGTTAATGTCCGCGATAAGAATGGACTCTGACCGCGGGCATTGCTAAGTGTGACCTCCGCGCTGCCCCTCCCCCGCAGTCCCTAGGGCCTGTCCCCACCCCCTATAGCTACTATACCGGGTCTCCTTGTACAGCAGAGACCCGCAGTTAATGCCCGTGTAGGGAACTGCCATTTCTACTAGTATATAATGTATCTGGCTTCTTTGCCCCTGCAGTTTGGCTTCAGAGACCCCAGGCATTTAGTGCTTTTTTTTTTTTTTTTATTTAAGCAAGAAAAACAAAGCGGGGGGCGGGGGGGGGGGGGGGGGGGGGGGGGGGGGGCGGCGCGGGCGGGGGGGGTGGGGGGGGGGGGGCCGGGCCCCCCCCCCTCTTTTTTTTTTTTTCATATTATATATTTTGGTTCCCTTTTCCTTCTCTCCCCACCCCGCCCCCCCCCCAAACGCAGCGAACATACATTTTTTTTTATAGGGTGAGGGGGGGGGGGGGGCCCGCGGCCGCCAACCCACCAGCAGGCGGCGGGGCGCGCGGCACGAGTGGGTGGGGGGGGGGGCGGGGCGGGGGGGGGGAGGGCGGCCCCCCCACCCCCCCCCCCCCCCCCCCCCCCGCTCCCCCGCCTGAAAACCCCCCCCCCCCCCCCCCCCCCCCCCCCCCCCCGCCCCGCCTCCTCCCCGCAAAAAAAACGCACCACCACCCACCCCCCCGGGCCCCCCCCCCCCTCCCCTGGCCCGGGGGTATTTTGCACAGGACTCTTGCTATATATATATATATATACCCGGGTATATAACCTAAGACAGTTGAGGACTTGCTGGTTGTTGTAGTACTGCTGTGTTCTGAGTATATTGTATGTATGTATTATTACCCTGTTGATTCTTATAAAGCTACTGTTATAACCTTATGTGGTATCTGTATGTATTCTTCAGACTGTGAGATTAGTACAGTGATCCTTGTTAAGGCTACTAACTGTATTTCATGGGTAAGTCCCAGGAAGAGATCCTCCTTGTAATACAGAGGCTCTATCCTGGGTGGAGGCACTGATATATTTCATATATGTTCCCACTCTTCCCTTCAGCGAAGGCTTCAGGTCCCATTATACACACAGGTCAGCGCCAGAGTCTGTTGCGGGAGGGATAATACTCATACCCCCCCCCCAATAGGGCTACATTTGGAGGCACTGCTGAGATTTAGAAGTGGGAATAGTCATTGATATGCAGAAGCGATATAGCTCAGAGGGGAACCTCCCACTAGCTACTACATGGGATTACCGACCGCCTGTTCCTCCCCTGGTTCAGGTAAAGGAAGAACCCCGCTCAGCCAGTTACCCCCCCAGTATGGCCGTCGCTAGCAGTTCCTCTAGTGACAGTTCTATTAGCACTTTAGCCAGGCTGACTGAAATGTTAGCTCAGGGCCTGCAGGCCACTCACTACAAGAAACTAAAAGTATTCTCTGGTAATGTCCCAGTACCACAAGGGGAGGAAAACTTTGAGATATGGAAAGAACATACTCTCCAATGCCTGAAGGAATGGTCTTGCTCTGAAGAAGGCAAGCGGCAGCGTATCAGTGAAAGTTTGCGGTCTCCTGCTGCAGAATTGATCCGCTTGTACAGAGACTCTCATGAAGGAGTGAGTGCATTGGACTATATACAAGTACTGTCTGATCACTTTGAGCCATACTATGACCTTGCCCAGATGGTTGCTGATTACCGAATGGTTCGTCAAAAAGAAGGGGAAAATGTCTCTACTTTTATTAACCGTTTACAGCTACTTCTTTCACGTCTGGTGTACCACGCAGCTATATCTACTTCAGAGGTAGACGCTATGAGAACCAGTCAGTTGGTGAGAGGGTTACAACCTCATCATCCTCTTGCTCAAGTACTCAAGGTCTTACTATCTGATAGAGTCCTTCCATTTCCTGACTTAATGAAGTTAGTGAAGAAACAAGAAGCTGACATTAGTTTTAGTACCCCTAAGAAAGCGAAAAGCATCTCTAAAGAAGATGTTGTTCCTAATTCAAACAAGGACAAACCAGCGGAGCGGTCAGAACTTAGACAGTCCGCCACTCCACCCACTGCCACTCAACGGAGGAAGGATGCTAGAACCTGTTATAAATGTGGTCAGACGGGCCATACTGCCAGACAGTGTATGGAGGACAGTGAGGGATTGGGACACAGTGCTGTCTTCTCTATTCAGAATCAAAGACACCAAAGGAAGGCGGGCCGAGTAAATACCAGAGGTGCTATCGCGGGCTCCAGGTCCGTTGTCAAAGTCACTGTCAATGGTCATGCCGCTCCTGCCCTGTTTGATACAGGATCTCAAGTGACCCTGATTTATCGCTCGTTCTACCAAAAGTATCTGAAGGATATACCTCTTCAGTCTACAGGACAAATGAAATTGTGGGGGCTTAATTCAGGATCATATCCTGTAGATGGCAGCCTACAAGTAGTTATAGCTGTCCCTGAATTAGAAGATCAGAGTGTCGCTCCCATGAAGATTACGGCTCTTGTCTGTCCTGATACAGGGGATTCTTGTGCAGCTCCTGTGATACTTGGCACTAATTGTCCCGCAGTGCATTATGCTTTTCAGAAGTTTCTTGGAAGAGATTGGAACCCTGCAGCTCAGCCGGTGAATATATCTTCTGATCTTAGAGAACTCTGTGATGCCCTGTCTACTGGCTATCGACATGGAATGGTATATCATATCGGTGAGAGAACCGTGGAAGTTCCTGCCGGCGGGGAGAGAATTCTGAGAGTAGCCTCCAGCATTGCTCCCGATTTGCTTGAAGGGGGGAGTTATGTCCTTATGGAAACCCCTGAAGAAATGATTAACCAGAATGGCTGGATGGTGATCCCAGAGAGAAAGGACTGGAGAAATAAAGTGGAGTTATCTACCTGTGTGACAGTGAGGAACTGTTCACCGCATCCGATTGTAATTGGACCATACCAGAATGTGGCCCACTGCTACCCTGTGCTTGGAGTAAATCCATACGCTGAAGTGTGCAGGATTCAAATCCGAGATGCAATCCCTAATCTCAATCTTGACTTGAGTGATCCACATTTACCAGAGGCCTGGAATCAGCGACTGACACAGAAGTTGTCTGAAATATCGGAAGTGTTCTCCATGGATGATATGGATGTAGGTTGTGCTAAAAGTGCTCAACACACTTTCCGATTGACCGATTCTACTCCCTTCCGGGAGCGACCACGGAGAGTTGCTCCAAAGGATGTTGATGAGTTAAGACAGACTCTACAGCAAATGAAAGGTCAGGGGATCATTGTGGACAGTAAGAGCCCCTATGCCTCACCTATTGTGGTGGTAAGAAAAAATCTGGAGCAATTCGCCTATGTGTGGATTACAGAACTCTGAACCGGAGAACCTTACCTGATCAGTATACACTGCCGAGAATTGAAGAAGCTCTGGAAGCTCTGAATGGAAACTGTTGGTTCACAGTGCTGGACCTAAGATCGGGATACTATCAAGTCCCAATGGCACCTGAGGATCAGGAAAAGACAGCCTTCATATGCCCCTTGGGTTTCTTTCAGTTCACTCGTATGCCGCAAGGTACAAAAGGTGCGCCAGCAACGTTCCAAAGGTTGATGGAAAGAGTGTTAGGTGATTTAGTGCCCCGGGAATGCCTTGTATATCTTGATGACATTATTGTGTTTGGAAAGACGCTGGAAGAACATGAAGAACGACTCATGAGAGTACTCCATCGCTTAAAAGAAGAGGGGCTGAAGTTGTCGGCTGACAAATGCAAATTTTGTAGATCTTCGGTCACTTATGTAGGTCATATTGTTTCTGCTGAAGGAGTTGCTACCGATCCTGGTAAGATTGAAGCTGTGGTGAATTGGCCCCGACCGCAAAATATTACGGAGTTGCAATCTTTCTTGGGGTTTTGTGGATTCTATCGACGATTTGTGGAAGGATATTCAAAAATTGCTCGAGCCCTCCTCGACCTGTTGAAGAGTGATGCAGGAGATCCGGGAAAGAAGAAAGGGTCTTCCAAAAGCCTTTTTGGCGATAGGTGGACTGCGGATTGTGAAGAAGCATTTAAGTTGTTGAAGAAGAAATTGACAGAAGCTCCCGTTCTGGCTTATGCTGATGCACAGAAGCCATATGTGCTACATGTAGATGCCAGCTTTGAAGGATTAGGTGGCGTGCTGCACCAAGAATACCCGGCCGGGTTACGGCCCATAGCTTTCATAAGTCGAAGTCTTTCTCCCAGCGAGAAAAATTATCCAGTACATAAATTGGAGTTTTTGGCGCTCAAGTGGGCCATTGTTGATAAATTACATGACTATTTATACGGAGCCACGTTTGAAGTAAGAACAGACAACAATCCACTGACATACGTTTTGTCAACCGCTAAGCTCGATGCTACAGGACATCGCTGGTTGGCAGCTTTATCCAACTACCAATTCACACTCAAGTATAAATCGGGGCCTAAGAACATTGGGGCAGATGCTCTATCAAGACGGCCTGGATTACCTAGTCCGGAAGTAGTGGATGAATGGGAAGAAGTGCCAAGTCCTGGAGTAGGAGCTTTGTGTGCCATGGCTGCTGTAGTTGAAGACCGAGTAGCCTTTTCTGAAACTCGGCTTATTGACTCTATTGGGGGAGGTCCCGAAGCTGTACCAGACATGTTTGCCTACCCTGCCGCTTTAGGATCCTTTGAGAGTTGTTCTATATCTTCAAAGCGAATGATCTGGAGTCAAAAGACTGATCCTTTAATTGGACCTCTTTATCAAGCAGTGAGTTCTCAAGACAGAGAAATGTTAAAGACATCCCTACCCTCTGAATGCAGTCAACTTCTACGAGATTGGGAGAAGTTTGAAATAGACAATGGCCTACTTTATCGTGTGGTGCTGTATCATGATCACCCTGGAAGGCGCCAACTAGTTATTCCAAGCTGCTTTCAGAAGATGATTTTCCGAAGTCTGCATGATCATCATGGTCATTTGGGACCTGAGAAGACTTATGGTCTAATACAAGACCGATTCTACTGGCCCAAAATGAGAGATACCGTGACTCGTCTGTGTAGGTGCTGTCGCAGATGTTTGCAGAGGAAGACTGTCCCGGTTCGAGCGGCCTTCATGGGACACTTGAAGAGTTCGGGCCCCATGGATCTTGTCTGCATAGACTTCCTTTGTATTGACAACGACTCCAGAGGATTTGGAAATGTATTGGTGGTGACTGATCACTTCACACGATATGCTCAAGCCTTTCCGACTAAGGATCAAAAAGCAGTCACTGTTGCAAGAGTGCTTTGGGAAAAGTATTTTATCCATTATGGCTTACCACACCGGTTGCATTCTGATCAAGGCCGGGATTTTGAGAGTAACCTGATCAAAGAGTTACTTCAGTTGTTGAACATCCGCAAAAGTCGGACGACGCCTTACCATCCAGAGGGAGATGCCCTTCCTGAAAGATTTAACAGGACTTTACTTGATATGCTTGGTACCTTACGAATTGAGGATAAGCGATCCTGGAGTCGAAAAGTGGAGGCTATGGTGCATGCCTATAATAGTACAAGGCACGAGAGCACAGGATATTCACCATACTTTCTGATGTTTGGAAGAGAGCCTAGGCTACCTATTGACATCTTGTTGGGAGTCTCTACCGATGGTATCAGTCATCGAGATCATTACCGATACGTGGCACGTTTGAAAGAAACGCTTAAGAGTGCTTATCAGCTGGCTGAGGAAAATGCGGCCAAAGTGAATGAAGGAAATAAAAGGAGATTTGATCTTCGAGTAAGATACCGAGAATTGAACCCTGGGGACCATGTTCTGCTACGGAATTTGGGAGCATCTGCAAAACATAAGCTGGCTGATCGATGGCGGAGTGAACTCTTTACAGTGGTAGATCGTTTGCCTGGAATACCAGTCTACAAGATAAAAGGACGGGACGGGAGGATCAGGACTTGGCATAGAAATCATTTGTTGCCTGTACCTCAGATTGATGGTATGGATATCTCCAATGATGGCTCGGCCTGCGATTCTCCACAGTCCTTAGCCGATATTCCACCTGACCTTCCTGAAACTCCTGAGAGTGATTGGACTGTGGCTCCTGAAGTTCCTAGATCACCAGTATCTTCTCCTTCAGGGAGACCTATGAACCCTCAAACTCCAGAATTCGTACCTAGATCTGTGTCTACAGATGAGCAGGGATCTAGCTCTCCTACGCCACCAGCACCATCCCCTCCCATGGCAGACAACCCTAGTTTAGGGCCTGGACATGCTAGTTTACCTCAGAGAGAGGTACGGAGAGGAGAGAGAATTAGACACCCTCCACCTATGCTGACATATGATAGTTTGGGGGACCCCAGATTTACTACTCAGCCTCATTTATACCATGCTTGGGTGGGTGCAGTGTCCACTTTGGTCAATATGTTACCAATTTTCGCTCCTGCTGGCATGTATACCTATTAACCTGTTGTGACTCTGTAAATGCAAAAGCAACCATATTGATATTGTCATTGGTAATGTTGACTGTATACTATGACTTTGTATGTCTTTGACGTGACGTAAAGATTTCACCAGAGGGAGAGTGTAGGGAACTGCCATTTCTACTAGTATATAATGTATCTGGCTTCTTTGCCCCTGCAGTTTGGCTTCAGAGACCCCAGGCATTTAGTGCAAGTTTTGTTTTGTAAATACAGTGAGTCAGACACATGTGAGGCAGAGCTGCTGGGGGGGAGAGATGTGAGCAGAGCTGCTGAGACAGACATGTTATGTCTGGGGGAGTCTAAGAGCCACTTGTTCCTCTTTACTTCACAGTATATAGTTAGGTATGTGTTACCCCCTATATACTCACAGGACCTAGCTAGTAACCGTAGTTAGGGATCCATATATATATATAGTTCAGGGCAGTGATAGGTTAGGCTTCCGAAGGCCAACTAGCTAGTTAGAGGCCCGGTGGCACTAGTAGTTTAGCTGGCAGGTTAAGGACTCAGTGTTAGGGTAGTCAGGCCTGCATCTACTGCCGTCACCGTCGCCCTGTTTGCTGCCTGTGAAGAATCTCACCATCATCATCATCATCTCCTGATCAGCTGTCTGTCATCTCCTGGAAGAATCCGAGGATCCACAGTCATCCACAGGGGCCCCTGCATCTCTTCTGTTGCCTGGAGGTATTGTGCACTGGACTCTTGCTATATATTTATATATATACCCGGGTATATAACCTAAGACAGTTGAGGACTTGCTGGTTGTTGTAGTACTGCTGTGTTCTGAGTATATTGTATGTATGTATTATTACCCTGTTGATTCTTATAAAGCTACTGTTATAACCTTATGTGGTATCTGTATGTATTCTTCAGACTGTGAGATTAGTACAGTGATCCTTGTTAAGGCTACTAACTGTATTTCATGGGTAAGTCCCAGGAAGAGATCCTCCTTCCCCCCCTTCCCCCCCGGGGCCCCCCCCTTTTTTTTTTCTTTTTTCCTCCCCTCCCCCCCCCCCCCCCCCCCCCCCCCCCCCCTACACACCCCCCCCCCCCCCCGCCCCCGCCGGGGGGGGGGGCCCCCCCCCCCCCCCCCCCCCCCCCCCCCCCCCCCCACACCCCCCCCCCCTGCCCGCAGAATTGTTGGGTTTGCCGGCCCACCCCGTCCCCCCCCCCCCCCCCCCCCCTACAACATGAGAGCCCCCCCCCACACCCCCTCCAACTCGACCCCCCAAAGCAGAGCAACTATCCCCGTACCTTTCACGTTGCAGGTCGGCTCCCGAACAGCTGACCTGTTCCTTTGACAGTCGGGAGCGTTATGAAGGCTCCCACGCCTGTTATAGGAATATTACTATTAAGGCTATGACCAGCCTCATTAGTAATATAGATATTATGTATTGCAGCCTATGGGATGATTGCAGGTTCAAGCCCCCTAGGAGGGGTTAATAGTAAAAAAAAAAAAAAAAAAAAGTTCAAGCCCCCTCCCACTTTCACTAGAATACATATAAAAATAAAATATTACTGTGAAACACATACACATTAGGTATCCCTGTGTCCGAAAATGCCTGCTCTACTAACCTGCTAACTTATAAAAATATTTTAACTCTATAGTGAATGCCGTAGCAAAAAAAAAAAGTGCCGAACTGCTGTTTTTTCGCTGTTTCACCTGAATAAGTTGAAATAAAAAGCGATCAAATGTGTGATTGTTGTTCATGGAAAAAATTAAGACCTACCCCGAAAATAAGCCCTAGCCCTTTTTTCGGAGTAAAAAATAATATAGGATCCTGTCTTATTTTCAGAGAAACACGGTAGTAGCTGTCCTCAGGGGAGGATAAGCTGCATAACTAACTCCTCACATCATGACAGTGGCCAAATTATGCCCAAAAACAGGCAGTTTAAATATTACATAGACTCCGCAGACAGCTCCTGCTCCACCATTGTGTGTGAAGCACATCCTTGTGTGCTCCAGTCCCGGGAGCTGTAGGCGCGATGTGATGACGACACTCACATTGCGCCTGCAGCTCCCTGAACACTCCGAGAGAACAGACTTCTACGGAGCAGCAGAGGAGCGAGGAGAGGTGCGTATCAGTGTTTTTATTATGTTAAACTGTGGGGGCAAATGGAGGGAGAACATTAAACTAGGGGCAGATGAAGTGGGGGAATTAAACGGAGGGCAAATGGAGGGAGAACATTAATCTGGGGGCAAATGAAGGGGGGGCATTAAACTAGGGGCAGATGGAGGGGAACAATAAACTGGTGGCAGATGAAGGGGTGCATTAAACTGGGGGCAAATGAAGGGAGAACATTAAACTGGGGGTAAATGAAGGGAGCATTAAACTGGGAGCAGATGAAGGGGGGACATTAAACTGAGGGCAGATGAAAAGGAAAATTAAACTGGGGGGACATGAAAAGGAACATTAAACTGAGGGCAGATGGAGGGTGACATTAAAGAGTGGGTGTCGCTGGACGGGGACATTAAAATGGGGGCAAGTTGGAAGGGGACAATAATGGGAGTATTTTAATGTCCCCCTCCAGCTACCCCCATGGTTCAATGTCCCACTCCAGCTGTGGGGCAATTGGAGGAGAACATTATAATGTGGGGGCATACAATGCTAGGGTGACTGCAGGAGCATTATACTGTGTGAGGGCACAAAGAAAAATGGATGAGAAAGGGCGGCATCAATGTAGAAGTGGGTGGAAATATATTTGCAGCGTCACGCATAGCCACACATACTGTCCCTCTTTCTATCCTTTGAAAGTTGGGAAGTATGGAGGTTTCCAGTCCTCTGTATGTGCTGTTTAAGGCTAAGGCCCCACGTGGCAGAAACTCAGCTTTTTTTGTTGCAGATTTTGCAGGTTTGCAGCCAGGAGTGGATTGAGCAGAATGTAGAAGTATAAGAGCTTCCTATATATCTCCCATTCCTTTTGTAGCCGTTCTTGGCTTTGGCTCAAAAAACCACAGCAAAATGTGCAACAGAAAATACTGCATTTCCGCAACGTGGAGTCTCAGCCTAAGTGTTGGCAGGAAATGACCTAAGATTAATGTAAAAAATGCAATTTAAACAATATTTTTCAAGAAATTGTGGTCTTGTTGCTTTTAACTTTCCATGTTATTATTTAGATTTAAAAAAAAAATAAAATGCCACTAAGCATACAATAGTTTGTGACTTTCTGTCTTCTGGAGATGCACTGTGGACCATAGACACAATGTACTGGGAACTTGTATGGGAAAGTTTTCTGGGCATGCTCTGTGTCCCATGCAGAGGTCATTGTACAGAGAGGGGGAATAGATAAGATATGACATCACGGGGGCGTGGCCTAGACATGTCACCGTAAAGCCGCACATCTACAGAGCTCCCGGACCCCGAGGGCTTCTAGCTATCATTAAGGGGGTAAAATTACTATAAAATCGCCCCTGAACGGCTTACCTGAGATGGTTAAGCGCCCTGGACGCAGGGGGACGACTTCCTCCTCCCTAACGGAGCCGCGCATCGCGCGTTTCTTGCTCTCTCCTTCCTCCCTTCAGGCGGAGGGAGCCAAAATGGCGCCGGCGCGCGCCTCCAGCGCCTCAGTAGTACCAGCGGCGCCTCTTCATTGCCCAGCGGACCCTCCGGACTCCCAGGGGAGGCCTCACACGCAGCTATCCCCTCCGCTGCTGTCTCAGCCACCGACAGAGAGGAAATCAGCGCTTCACCGGCAGGTACCGGTCCCCCCTCCCCCCCGCTCCCAAAATGGCGGCCCCAGCATTGTTCCCTCGCTTCAGCCCTCACCTCCCCCCGAGGAACAGTTAACTCCTGAGCTCCTGCAGTCTCCCTCTCTCAATGACATACCTGGCCCAGCTGGATCTGGTGCAAGCTCACTGTCTCACCCTCTCATGCCTTCTATAATACAATCAGGGTCACTTTCCTATCAGTCTATGACCTCCCAGAATAAACTAAATCCTGTAGAGACCCCAGATGTTCCTCTGGAAATGGATCCATATATAGCCAGGCCCTCTCCGGGCGGCATTCCGCTGACAACAGGAGCAGCCAGAGTATCCCACAATGCAGTAGACCCACGGTCGGAGACCATCGTCCCTGGCGCCTCAGACCAGCGTGAGGGTTTGAGACCTGACCTCTCGGTTACCCCGATAGCCCTTCACTCTCCAGCCTCCTCTGACCTATCTGACTTCTCTGGGAGAGATGCAGCTTCACCCTCCCACCGCCGAAAGCGTCCTAAATTATCAGATATCTGGAACCTTCTCAGCAATATGCCTACTAAGTTGGACTTGGAAGCTATGGTCTGCAGAGTGGAGGAAAGGCAAGAGAAAATCATGTCTGAGTTTAAAACGGAACTACAGACTCTATCTACACAACTCTCTACTCAACAAAAGCAGGCTGCTTCACCGGACCAACGCCTCACTGCCGTAGAAAATTTTCAGTCTACCCAAAGAGACCTCAACAGATCCATCCTTCTTCAGGTCGATGATCAAGAAAATAGAGGTCGTCGAAATAATGTCAAACTTAGGGGTATCCCTGAAAGCCTACCCCCCTCGGAGCTCCATTCTGCCGTGACCCTGATCTTCAACACAGTCCTGTCTCGTCCTTTGGACACGGAGATCACCATTGACAGAGTCCATCGGGTGCTGGGTCCTAGGCGTAAGGACACCTCGGAGCCTAGGGATGTCCTTTGTAGAGTCCATTTTTTCAGGGAGAAGGAGGATATTCTCCAGGAGGCCTGGCGTGGTGGCCCGGTCCCATTTATGAACACCCAAGTGCACCTACTACCGGATGTTTCCCGACGTACACTAGCCATGCGCAGAATCCTTAAACCAACCTTACAAGTCATCCTGGACTCTGGGGCCACATATAAATGGGGTCACCCTTTCCATGTTCAGATACGTCGCAACGGAGCTTCCTTTGCACTTCACTCTCCGGAAAAAGAGACTTTGCTGGCGAAGTTTCTGGATATGCCTGATCTCTCTCTCCCTGACTGGCTGATCTATCCCCTGCCGCCTGTGCCTCCGGGAGGGCGCCCGCCTTCATCTCTCCTGACTTGGAGACGACCTCGAGGGGAGGGTGTCTGGCGGAGGTCTACTTGAAATATGATCTATTTTCCTAGGGTGTTCCCCTTTATCACACTTTCTGGTTAATGACGAGCAGGGCATCTGGAATGCTTTGTGTAAGAGGGGGCACCTTGCGGGTCTTTAGCTTTATTTCCCCCTGGGGGATACATAAGGGTTCTCAATCCAATGGAGGGCGGTTGGAGGCCCTTATCCTAAGTTCTTCCCCACTTCCCTACTTAAGTTGTTGAGCTTCTTGTACCTTAGCTCCCCCTACCTAGCTGTAAGGCATACCCTCGCAGGGGGTTACCCCCCCCCCCCATCTGTTCGGCTGGGATTACCTTTTAGTAAGGGTTTAGCCCCCCTCTCTCTCCCACCTTAGTAGAGAGGTATTGATTACTCTTTCCATTCTCATGCTCGGGGAAAGGGTGGCAACTAGATTTGAGTTTTTACTTTTCCCCCGATAGTCTAGCTTAGCAGCTCTCTGGGCGCATACTGCGGTGTGCTCCTGGGACCTGCTTAAGTGGGTTATCCCACTGTTTTCTGTTTACTGCTCTTGGAATAGCCTTGAGCGGAATTAATTGTTGTATTTCTTGGTTTCTTATCCCTCCCTTTGCACTCTCTCATCCCCTCGCTTTCTTCCCCCCCCCTTTTTTTTTTTTTTTTCTCTTCCTCCTCTTTCTTTCCCTCCCTCCTCCCCCTCTGTGAGTCCTGTGTGTGTTGCTTGTTTGTTTTTGTTTTCTCCCTTTGCAGGACCCCGGCCCTCGCCATGGACTCTTTGGTGTTTTCCTCCATCAATGCTACTGGTCTCAATACTCCCGAGAAGAGATCATCCCTTCTCCGCCTTTTATGGGGTAAGAGGGCCCAGGTGGCCTTTATCCAGGAGACACTTTCGGGAGGGGGCGGTCCCTACCTTTTCCTCCCCAAGATTCCCCGACGTGTACCATAGTTGTTACTCCCCGGGGTATGACAGACAGCTCACGAGGTTCGAGGAGTCCTGCATGGGAAGGGGCCTGCTAAGACACTCACTTTCCAATTTCTATCTGCTCCTGGTGTCCCCTCCTCCGGGCCACAGACCCTCCTACTTAACCAGATGGGAGGCCGATCTGGCCATGACCTTCTCTGACCAACAGTGCTCCGGAATTTTTGAGTTTACCCACAAGAGTTCGATGGCTAGCAGTTATCAAGAGGCGGGATATAAAATCCTGACTAGATGGTACCATGTTCCGTCTAAGCTACACAGACTCTTCCCGTCCTCCTCTCCTGTGTGTTGGCGCTGTTGCTTGGAGGAAGGGACGCTTTTACATATCTTCTGGGAATGCTCGATATTGAGAGACTTTTGGGAGGGAGTACACAGGGTGCTAGGTCAAATATTCCAAACTTCCATTCCTAACACGCCAGCCTTCTTTCTGCTACACCTCTCAGATCACCCCCTGTGTACCTATCGCAAATCCCCCCTACGACATATGGTCAATGCCGCTAGGACGTGTATCCCAGCGCTATGGAAATCGTCTAATCCCCCTTCTCCCCTGCACTGGATTCGTAAAGTGGAGGACATCCAGTACATGGAGGATCTCACGGCATCCCTTCGCGATAAGAGGGAATCCTTCATGGCGGCCCGGACGCCGTGGATTCTCTTTCAGGGATCCCAGGCCTATAGGGACCTGACGGGTAGACCTTGATGTAGGGTTTACGCTGCCGACATGGAGAGGTCGGGGTCCTCGCATGCCCGTCATTTGTGTGTTAACTTGATGTTCCCACATTTGTTCTCTCCCTGCCTTTCTTTCTCTCCCTCCTTCTCCCTTCCCCTCCCAGCTCCCCCCCTCTTTGTTCCTTTTGTCCCCCTGATAACTGCTTTGATTAGCAACAGTTGATGTGCTAATACATCTATTTCATGTTACCATGTTACTATGTATTGAAGCTGATGTATGCCTCGTTCCTTGAGGTCAAGTGTTTGTTTGGCTCACGCCATCATTGTTTGTTTGTTATTTCTATATAATATCTCAAATAAAGAATTTATAAAAAAAAAAGATATGACATCACTTACTGTGACTGGTGGACTAATGAGCACAGCTACCATTTATAGTGAGATAAGGCGCAGTGCGCTGTAAGTGAGATGACTGCTACAAAAAATCTATAGAAAACAGGAAATCTCTGCATACTATTTGGCTTAGAGACCAGAATCATGCAGATTACGGGGTCCCAATATTATTTTATATTTAATAATGAGCTGCCTGACCTAAATCACCCCTTTTGGCCTCTTCAAGGCACCCCGCCCTTCCAACAAAAGACAGAGACTGAGGGTTGGATTTAATAGACCACAGCAGCCGTATTTATTAACAAACAACAAATAAATAACAATTAGAATACATTAGCATAATTTACATAAATTAACATAACTTAACAAATGCTTAACCTGGGTAAGAGTTCTTACTACAAAAAAACAAAATCGATAATTCCCTGGCATGGCTCTGCCTTAACCACACCATAGACTTACCGCCAGCCGCAACCACCGCCTTGGCAGCACCATGAGTAAAGATGAACCCCTTCTTCCATGTACCAGCTCCCAGGGTCAAAAACCCTGTAACTGTTCACCAGGCGTCAGGCCATCCATCAAAACTGTGCAATTACAAGTGAATGTATAAGGTGGTGTCTATTGTTGACTCTCCCCCTTTTAGCCAATTGACCACCAACTCCAAGGAACCCACCCGCCACAGTGAACATGCCTTAAGTCTGTGCCACACTTCCTCTCAACGCCCTCCAGAATACCCAACTCCCACAAATCGATACCTATTGCATTCAGGTGTACCCCATCCCTCAACCAAAACTCACTCTCCCCCGACTCCAACTCCGCGTTCGGGACACACAACCCGTCATTCCTGGACAAAAACGGCCTCGTTAAGCCGGTCAACCATCCGTGCCACACACCAAGTTTTTCTTGGCACAATGTCCGACCAGACCGTGATAATCCCTGGAAACAGGGACCACAGCCATAACAGGTTATACTTGATGTCCCTAATCAAGTCACAGAAAGGACGAACCCTCAGGTCATTGCCATACACTGGTGTGTATGACTATAATGTCCGGGGACCGGTCCAACCTAGAATATCTGTGAATTTCGGCCATGACCCAACTCCACACCATACCTCAGATGCCAATCCAATGGACGATGGCAGTGTCCCTGGAGAACCCTAACTGCCAACCATTCCATTGCACGTCAGCCCGCTTGGTGCCCCAAAACACAAAGGAATGGCCGAAGATCCAAACTAACTGAGCAGCAGGGCTTTAAGGAGAAAGAAAGACAAGCTAGGGTCATGGAAGGAAAAAAAATCACAACATGAAAGAGACAGATCACAATTGAGCAAGATGCGGCTGAATGTATGACTTGTACCTGTGCGATTTCCACCTGCCAATACGCCAAACCACCTCAGGGTTCAACCCCCAACTTGCCGCCTCTGTCGCAGACGTACTGTATGCAGAAAGAATGAGGAGCATACAATGCACCCAACAAATTCAAACAACCCCTAAAAACTGCAGTGAACTGATAGCAGGAAAGAAAAGAAACATCCACGTGCCGAAGCAGCAGACCGCCATCCAAAGCAAGAGAGGGATCCCGAAATGCTAACCAACACTGAACTGGACACATATCCGTGCTAGCCACCGTCCCCAAATGCACGTACTTTCCGGCACCCATCTGATCCAATCTTAGACCTACGCATCCTCCCCACTTAAACCCCCTCATCTAATTCCACATCAACTCCCTGTAGCCTGCAAGGCGAAGCGTGACTGGACGCCTCCTGTCTATTCTCCCCCTGCCCCTGCAGAAACCTTTCAGTGCGCGTTGCATCAAGAAATGCTTGGTAGCGTCCACGAGCCCTCCAGGCTTGAAACCAAATGAAAAAGCCGCTACAAAACCATTATCCCTGAACTATCACCGAACCAACCATCTGCGCACTCAACAAAAACAGCAACACATCAACCCTATGATGTTCACTATGTACCAACCCTAATTCACTCCAATCACCTATTCAAATACTTATTCCAGGTGCCGAGGGCCAACAATGCCTGAATCAATATCCTGCGTCTCGTAGACCATAATTCTGGAGGACATGTTATCCCTTCTGCTACTGCCCACAGAGCCAGGGCATGAAACTCTCCCACTGGAAACGAAACAGAGAATAATCAATTCTTGACCCCCGGTACGTGCACTGCCACCACCCACGTTTTCAGGCACAAGCAACGCAACACCAAACACTGTAGCAACATGAAGATCAGGAGGAATATGCTGTGACGTTGTTTATGGCCGACAAAACCAACATGCAGTGAAACTTGACTTTTTTTATCACCTCATATGGACACCGCAACCAATATGGGGAATGATTCATGTAAAGTCAAATTCTGTGTCAAACCTAATTCACGCCATGCCGCAGGCCAAGAGGCAGCACACCATTGCCCTCCATAATATGCCCCGAAACCATGCCTCCCCCCCGCCACATCGGTGAAAAGGTCACAATCGAACACGTCAATTACGGCCGATTGCACCAGTGTTCTATTATTATTATTATTATTATTGTTGTTATTGTTTATTTATATAGCACCATTAATTCCATGGTGCTTCACATTTGAGGATTTACATACAGTGCACAATATGTACAAAACAGATAACACTAACAGTGACCTACTGGCACAGTGGGATAGAGGGCCCTGCCTGCAAGGGCTTTTCAGACCCCAGAGTATAATGATAGGAGACCCAGGGGAGGTGACAAACAAAAACCAGTGATACTTACCTATCCTGGCCACCGATGCACTCCCTGCAGCTGTCGGCCCTGTTTAATTGTGCACAGATGTAACGTGGAGTCGCGACCGGATAACGTCACCAGAGGGCCGAAGCCTGCTCGGAGTAACACAGATTGCAGAAGAGGTGAGTAACAATGGTTTTTAATGTTCCCTTACCTCCCCTGGGCCTCCGATTATTATACTCTGGGGTCTGAAAAGACCCCAGAGTATAATAATAGTAGTATTTGAGGCCTGCAGCCTCACTTACCGATGCCCGCGGCTGCTTGTGGCCGCCTCCGCTTCCCCTTCTGTATCCCATAGCATAGGGGAAGCGGAGGCGGCCACTAGCAGGTGCGGGGGGTAGGTAAATAAATAGGCCGTTACCTGCTGGGGTTACTCCAGCAGGTAACGGCCTATTTATAAATAAAAAAAAAATAAAAAATTATCCTCACCAACCTGCGATCCCTTGATGGAGCCGCCGCCTCCTCTTCTGTCCGCGATGTCTGCGTCTCAGCGTAGGAGGCACGATGATGTCATTGTATCGCCTCCTGCGCTGAGATGTGCTCGTCTCGTAAGCCAGCCCAGGAAAGGTACCGCACAGCTTGTTTTTTTTTTTTTTTTTTTTAGCAGCCTGTCCTGGATTGGTTTATGTTAAATAAATAGTAAAAATGCCGCCCCACAAACAGTGACGGACACCTCACTTCGCCTCATTAGAGGTTTGCCCCTGCCTAGAGGGCCCTCGAAACAGACATACACCTCATCCCAGGCCCTGTCGTCTAGGCACACATAGTCTACCTTCTCTTTTTCCATCTGCACTGACACTGTCACACCTGCCTCACCCGCCGCCACTGAGGAAATCTGCAACGCCACTGGCGGAACCACAGGGGGAACCCACGCTGCCACCCGCAAACCGCTGACGCCTTGCTCGCACTGCGACAGTAGTTCTCTCACACTAACCAATAATTCCCAAATCCCGTCGGCAGCTATTCCTCCACCCACTGGGAACCCCGCCCAATACATTGCTAACCACTGTGACATCAAAAATCGGTGGAAACGGATACAACAGAGATAGGTACTTACCAGACTGCGTAGGTGCTGTGGGCCCATTAGTCGATGGTCCAGCATCCTGAAGCCCAGGGTCGCTGTACAGCAGAACTCTTGCATCCGCAGAATGCTGGGATGCAAGAGCATGACCGACATCCCTGAAGAAGTTGACTTACACCTGCATGGGAAGCTACGACAACCGGTTGCACCTCCAACCTGGGCTGTGGTGTTGTGAACGAGAGGCCAGCGCCCGCCGCTGGAGCATCCCACCTCCATGCGCTGATCCTGGATCTCCTGACCCACTGACACGGACAGAGGGCATCACAGGAGGGGACCATGTAGCCATGGAAGGGGGTTGGTGGTAGAGTGGGTGTGGGTACCCTGACAACCTGGCTAGTGTTGGGGACGTCACATCTGCTGGGGCCATGCGGCTTGTCTGATTCCTCCCAGGCCAGTACCTCCGCTCCAGGGCAGTGGAGCGAGCGCCTGTGGGACTCCTGTGCCACCTAGACTTAGTGGTCTCATCTGGGGGCTGCTCCTCTGGAATGACTGTGGCAGAGGGCTGAATTAGCCTGGACAGCTTCTCCAGGAGACGATCCACGGTGGCCATGGCTGACTGTTAAGCAGGAGACATGTGGAGAGGAGCTACACAACCGCTTGCTATGCCGTGCAGCTCCGGAATGAGCACTTCCTGGGCTGCCTGGCATAGTGAAAGCTGCCGACACTAAGCCCGTCCACCCCGTCTTCATATCAAACTCCCTCATTTGTGCCCCTACTGCCCTTCCCCAGTCATACTCCCTGCGCTTTACTGTGCATCGCTCTGGTCTTCCTCAACTGCACAATACCATTTTTTTTAATCTAGATATAAGATATATATATATATATATATATATATATATATATAAAATATTTAAAAACCTTACCAAAAATTCTTTAAAAATATGTTTAACATAAAACTTGATTAAAGAGGACCTTTCATGTCCTCCTGCATATACAGTTTTATATACCACTAGAAAGACAACAGTGCGCTGAATTCAGCGCACTGTCAGCTTTCCTGTTATGTGCCCTGGAGCTGGAGACGAGTACTGTAAGGGGAAGGGGGGTGTTCCTCACAGCTCAGCTAGACTGTCAGGAACGCCCTTCTGACAGTGGGCAGGGATCGGTGCCGAAAATAACGGCACTGATATCTCCAGCCCCGGGGCACATAACGGGAAAGCCGACAGTGTGCTGAATTCAGCGCACTGTCAGCTTTCTAGTGGTATATAAAACCGCATGTGCTGGAGGACATGAAAGGTCTTCTTTAAATAAATAGGTAATTGTACGGAGACATATTCTCTTAAGATGGGTATGATTATTACACTACAACGGCGGCTCCATCAAAGGATCACAGGTAGGTAAGTAGAATTTTTTTTTTTTTTTTTTTTAGTGCAGTTGTGGGAATTTTAATAGTATATGGAGTCGTTAGTAGGGGGCATTTTATATAGGGGGCTATATGAACTTAAGAGGTGTTTATATAAGGGCTATTAGGGGCATTATTAATAGAAGGGGGTGGTCATTTACATAAGGGTTCATTAGGGGACATTATGTAAGGGGGCATTAGGGAGCATAATATATATAAGGGGGTGATTATTTATATAAGGGGTCATTAGGGAACATTATTAATAGAAGGGGACATCATTTACATAAAGGGTCATTAGGGGAACAGTATTTATGTCATAGAATCAGATTCCTAATTTAAGGGGAGCAATTAGAGGGCTTGTCCAGGATAACTGTGGCATCCCAGAGCTGGCTATGGCTGGGCTGAGGGTGATCTCTGTGCATTGTATTATTTCCTGTTGCTTCATAGCCTGTGTGACATAGTAGGGGGCCCTGAGTCTCACACAACACAGCGCCACCTAGTGAGCCTCACACGTGCATTACACCTCCCATAGGATTGAATAGTAACCAAATGTCCAATGGGAGGACATCGCCTGGGAAAAGGGGAGGAGTCAGCTGATCACTGGGTCCCCATGGTAACACCCCTGCAGGAAGGTCCTGCGTGTGAGGAGTGAGAAGTGTGGAGTGTTAGGAGGAGGAGGTGAGGAGATAAGTGTGATGTCCTGTGAAGAAAGCAGTGAGTTTAGTGCAGGAATCTCAAGTCCTAGACAGGCCCAGGAAGGTTGGAGAGCTGACATACTCCAGCTATTCAGAAGATCCTGTCCCCTGTCTGCCTAGCCATCGCCCTGAAGGAAGTCAAGCATCATTATCTTGTCAGCATGAGACTGTGGAGAGAACATTCTGGAACACGTGCTCCATAGCAAGTATCACAGGATCCAGGGGCCAAGGCCAGACCTGTGGAATATCCTGCCACCCTGACTATTGCACCCCGAAACTCTGAGCTATCAGGACCACATAACGTGAGTGGGGAATATTATGTACTAGTATCATGGTGGGCATCCTCCTATGTGCCAAATAGGAGCCCAGACGCACCTTAGGGCTGTAACACTGAAGTATAAGGGGCTAGGAACACCTTTCATCAAGTCTACCCTGCACCCCAGGACTTTGCTGTGTCACCAGGCGTACCCCGTTGTTTTGTATTGAAGAAACTGTTTAAGCATTTGTGCCTCCACACCCATGGAAGTAAAAGTTCAACTTTACAACCGTTTCTGTGTCTGACTCTGCACCGACAACATCAGGGCGCCCCAAACACCACCAGTCGGCACAGTATAGGGGAAGCGCCCCGGGGGAACAATCACCACCAACATTTGTGCAGCCCCCTCATCACCGGTACCAGTGGTGGTAACGTGGGACAGCACCAGCGCTGCGCCCTCGTGCCCAGAGACCGTGACAAGTCTGCGCTGTTTGCACCCCGCAATCCCAACTGCAGCGTTACCTTCCATCTGGTCACCGCAAGAAAAACTGGCGTCACGAACAGGATACGGGTGTGTGCCATTTTGAGAAAGTCGCCACGAAAAGTGCGCCAAATTGTCTCCAGAGCATCGGTCTTTATTGTGGACTTTGCTAAGATCAAGTTTATTCCCTGAGAGTGCTTGCCACAAAGAGGGGGAGCCCTATACCCCTGAAGTAAGCCCTAAAGACTGTCCTCTCAGTGTGTTACAGCCCTGGAAGAGTTAAAACGCCCAGGACTTGTTTGCTGCGCCACATCGCTGTGTAAGAACGCCCACAAAGGGTTAACTGTACCTTGCAAAAGTGCGGGAGATTTTTAGCACTGCCCATGAGGCCAGGAGACCCATCTGCCGCCATCTTAGGAGAGCCCAGAATGCTGAGCGCAATGCTCCAGCGCACCCATACAAGAAAGTGAAAGGCGAACGTGCCGGCGCCATTTCTGACTCTCCGGTGCCACATCAACGTCCCTGCTGTGCACCGCTGATCTCTGGTCCACGCTGCAGTTGCTGTCAGTGAGTACTGTGCCTCCCTGTCCTTGTCTTCAGTCCTCCCACGGGCCCAGCGAGTGTTTTCCGTGTACAGTGTCCGTGGGGAGTGCCACCATTAAAGAGGGGGAGCACACCGTCAGCCTGCATCACAGTGACTCTGTTAATAGCTACAGCATTCTTAAAGGGACAGCATTCCAAGTTGTAGTCTCCATTCCCTTCCAGCAAGCAGTTGAGTTTCTTAAAGAGACGGCGACCTAATTCCAGTCATACCTGCAAACAACATGACTGAGCAAAGTGACATTGTGCCATCTGTTTCTAGTGATCCAGCAGTGCCCATGGCGAGCAGCCTACCATTCTCCATGCCATTTTACCCTGGTGTACCATGGCTGCCGCGCTACAAAGGGGAGGCGCATACCCTCAGGGACTTTCGTGAGAAGATGCTGTCTCTCTTCCAGTTCTATCCTCTGAATACAGAACAGCAGATACAGATCCTGCTGGGCCAGCTTGAGGGTGCTGCAGCTAGGGAGGTCAAATCCTGGCCTGCCTCTGACAAAAGAACCCCTGGGCAAATTCTGGACAAACTCCAGGTGAACTTTGATGTGCGATCTGTCTCCGAGGTAAAGATGCGCTTCTTTTCCAGACGACAACTACCTGGTGAGACCCTGCGGGACTATGCTTTATCCCTCCAAGAGGCGTTCAGAGCTGTGGTGCAAGTGGATCCACGTGAAAATGTGGACTCTGATAAAATCTTGCTTGACCGCTTCATAGAAGGGGCGGGTACCACATTGCTCCAGAGTCAGTTGCGAATGCTTGCTGCACAACATCCCAGCATCACATTTGCTGACTTCAAGGCCCTTGCCATCCAGGTCTTGGGACAGGAGCAGCCCCAGCCGAGCCCAGTCATCTGTGCTCCCTCACCTGGACCCTCAACAAGCATTGCTCCAGTTGTCCTGCCACTACCTCTGGGTACCTCACCTGCTGCCCAAACTGCGCAGACTACACCAGCAGACTCCAGAGATGACCTTCTGGCCCGAGTGGATCATCTGACCCGTGCCATGGAACAGATCACCGTCCGTCTAGATCGTCTGACCCAGCCGTCTTCATCGTCCAGTGATCCTTTGCGAAGTCTCAACATCTCACCTGAGTCGCCACCCAGACGTCCGTCTTCAGTGAAACCTCCGCAGAGTGAGAGGCCATACTGTACCTATTGCCATAGATATGGACACACCAGGCCTCAGTGTTTTCAGTTAAACGGGCCACCCCCGAGGCAGCGGGCCGCCCCTCGGGAGGAAAGAAGAAGGGCCCAGGTGAATCTTCAGTGCCATTGTCACGCTTCGTCTCAGCCTGCCCACACATCACAATCCGGGTGAACGGCGTCCCTCTGACAGCGTTGGTGGACACTGGATCTCAGGTAACAACCCTGCGCAAGCAGGTGTTCCTTGAACATTGGGATTTAGGTGTGTTGAATAGAACACCTGACACATGGATAAATCTGTGTGCCAGCAATGGACAGCCCATACCACAGCAGGGTTATTGGGAACCCACTATCCAGATTGGGGACTTGAAACTGCCTAGACAGGGTGTAATTGTCACTGATGTAGAGGATGATAGGTTTGCAGTTGTAATATTAGGCATGAATGTTTTACGCCATTGCTTTGCAGAAGTGTTGGATGCCTTGCATGCCTCTCTCCTTACAGCTTCTCCCAGTGACCAGCAGACCATTCAGCGGGCCATTCATGTACTCAATGCCCAGCACAAGTTCGCCAACAAACAAGGTGAAATTGGTCGAGTCCGGATCCAAGATACCCGTCCAGTAACCCTACAGCCTGGAACAGAAACTATGGTGTGGTGCCGTGCCCGTCCGGGCATAGAAAATCAGGACTACGAGGCCTTGCTACAACCCATACAGGTAGATGGCCAACCACTTGTCATGGCTGCCCGCAGCCTTGTCACAGTTTCCAATGGACGTGTTCCTGTCCGCTTAGTCAACTTGGGCGATGCTCCCGTGAACCTCCACAAGTTCCACTCTGTGGCCCTGCTACACCGGTTAGCACCAGAAGACATTCTCTCTGGTGATTCTACCGCCACACAGCATTCCACCCAAGCTGCTGAGAACATTCAGAATGGAGCCACGAAGTCCTGGTGGGATGAATTGAACGTGGGAGACGCCAATACCCCTATAGAGCACATCAATGGGGTTCGCAATGTGGCCAAGCGTTACCAACAGGCATTCAGCAAACACCCATTGGACTTTGGTAAGACCACGACCATACAACATCGCATTCTGACTGGAGACCACCATCCAATCAAGGAGCGTCACCGTCCAATACCACCAGCGATGTACCAACCGGTGAAAAAGTTGATCCAAGAGATGCGAGATGCTGATGTCATCCGGGAGAGTAACAGCCCCTGGGCAGCCCCGCTAGTCCTTGTCAAGAAGAAAGACGGAACCCTACGATTTTGTGTGGACTATCGTAAACTCAACAATGTCACGCACAAAGACGCATACCCATTACCACGGATTGAGGAATCTCTAACGGCTTTGGGATCAGCTACCTGTTTCTCGACCCTGGACTTAACCAGTGGATACTGGCAAGTCCCTATGGCGCCTGAAGATCGTGAAAAGACTGCGTTTACGACCCCGATGGGACTCTTTGAATTCAATAGTATGCCATTTGGGCTATGTAATGCCCCAGCCACATTCCAACGGCTTATGGAGAGGTGCCTCGGTCATGAGAATTTCCAGAGTGTGCTACTGTACCTGGACGATGTTATTGTATTCTCCCGGACATACCAAGAACACCTTCGTCACCTGTCCGAGGTATTCAAGGTACTTATACAGCACGGCCTAAAGGTGAAGCCCTCCAAGTGCTACCTGTTGAAACCCCAAGTTCACTACCTTGGGCATGTCGTGAGCGCACAAGGCGTCCAACCTGATCCTGAAAAGATCACTGCAGTCCAGAACTGGCGAAGACCAACTACCGTCAAAGAAGTCCGAAGCTTCCTTGGATTCGCAGGTTACTACCGGCGTTTCATACCACACTTCGCCCAAGTAGCCGAGCCTCTGAACGAGTTGTTGCGCGGTTGTCCCAGAGAAAACTACAACCGAAAGCTTCCGGTACACTGGACAGCGCGTCAAGAGGAAGCCTTTCAAGCGCTTAAAGCACTTCTGACGCAACCACCAATTCTAGCCTATCCCGACTACAGTCAGCCATTCCGCTTGTACACAGATGCAAGTCACCAAGGTTTGGGTGCAGTGTTGTCCCAGGTTCAGGACAACAAAGAGCGAGTCATCGCCTACGCCAGCAGGAGTCTGAGAGGCGCGGAGAAGAACGACCAGAACTATAGTTCTTTCAAACTCGAACTTCTGGCGCTTGTCTGGGCTGTGACAGAGAAGTTTAAAGACTACCTGGCTGCCACACCCTTTACCGTGTACACAGATAACAATCCGTTGGCGCATCTGGACACTGCTCGACTGGGAGCCCTTGAACAACGGTGGGCCTCAAGACTCGCGAATTACAAGTTCTCTGTCAAGTATCGCAGTGGCAAGTCCAACGCTAACGCTGATGCACTCTCAAGGTTGCCTGTGGGAGAAGAACCACCCCGAGAAGACATCTGGGAAGAGGTGGAGATGCCACCATTCTACAACAAGTTTGCCCAACAGGTTGCTATTGGTGTCCCTGTAGAAGGAGAATCTCTGGCGAAAACAGCTGCCGAATCCCTCCAGGAGCCATCTCTGTGGAAAACGTTCCAAGAAGAGAGCAGAGTTTTAGGAGAATTGTCAGATTTCCTGCTTACAGGAAGAATACCAACCCGTGTAAAGAGAGGTCTTCATGACGTGGAATTAAAACGCCTTTGGCGACAGAGGAAGCGCCTGTTTGTCCAACGAGGCCTTCTACTTAGAAACACTCTTGATCCTGTCACAGGTGAAAGGCTTCATCAGATCCTCGTACCAAGAAGAGACGCACAGATGATACTTGAGGCGTATCATGACAGATCCGGTCACTTCGGGGTACAAAAGACCGAAGCTACCATCCGTCGTCGCTTCTATTGGGTTGGGATGAGGAGTGACATTGAGAGTTGGTGCCGAGAGTGTCCCGCCTGTAGTATCACCAAGGAAGGTCGAAGAGATCAGAAGGCCCCTCTACATCCAATTAAGACTCAAAAGCCGTGTGAAATTGTTGCTCTGGACCATGTGAAGTTGGGTCCCACACGTTCCGGCTACAGCTACGCTCTGACAATGGTGGATCATTACTCCAAGTTCCTTGTCATCGTGCCTGTCAGAGATCTTACAGCAAGAACTACGGCTGAGACCTTCTACGCAGAGTTTGTCCGCCATTACGGTTGTCCTGAGCATATCCTCACCGACCGTGGATCGGCGTTTGAATCCCAATTGTTCCGTGAGCTGTGTCAGTTCCAAGACTGCAAGAAGTTGCGAACCACAGCGTATCACCCTCAAGGGAATGGTATGTGCGAGAAGGCAAATCAAGTGATCATCGGCATGCTAAGAACAGCCGCAGTTACACCTGGTGTTGAGTGGCCTGAGCGTATCAAGGACTTGGCCTATATTTACAACAACACACCCCAAACATCTACGGGATACGCACCATTTTATCTAATGTTTGGAAGACAAGGTCAACTTCCTTCAGACTTAACCCTTGGTGTGAAGGTCCCTGACACCATCAATCCACTACCCATAACAGACTGGGTTGTTGAACACCGCCGACGTATGGAGGAAGCTAAAGAGATAGTTGAAACGCGCATGGATGAGGTTCGTAGGAGACAACAGGAGGATTACAACCATCGCGCCCATGCAGCGCCCCTGAAAGTTGGCGACCGTGTATGGTTAAGGAATAACCATCGGAATGGGAAATTGGATCCATTCTGGGAGAAAGAACCATACAGTGTCATCTCCATACCATATGAATCCTATGTGTATAAGATCTCTAAACCTGGGAGACAGCCCCAAGTAGTACACCGAAACCGTCTGAAGCTGTGCCTTAAAGAAGGACTACCCACAGAGGTGCCCCCAGCTGAGACAACGAGTACAGAGATCTTGTCACCTTCTGAAGCGAAAGAGAGACCCCCAACGTTAACTGAGCTTATGTGGGCGCCTAAACTACTACCATTTAGCTGTTATCCACCAATTGCTCTAGTGCAAGAGAACCCTTCGACAGATGATTTAATTGATTTCAGTGACTCTGTTCCTGATTCAAATCTTGTTCCACTTAGGCGTTCTGAGCGTACCACAAAAGGCATACCTCCAACACGCTATAGTGATGCCATGGCTGTCCTTGGGTAAAAGAGGTTAACTGTCTCTGCTCCTGTATATATGTTATTCCTGCTCTGATTACATTAATGTTTTTCCTGTGTGTATATACAGTATATATATAATATCTTGCCATGTAATATAGTATTTACATTTATATGCAACAATCCAAGCCATAGTGCCTGGCTCACCGAGCCAAGGAAGTTCTGTTACCCCATTGCGGTATGGACATTCGTGCTAGAGTGCCTACTCTTCCTTACAGAAAGGACTGTTTATTGTTTCTCAGAGAGACTCTCATGATAATGGACACTCACAAAATTTGTGCCAGAGAGCCTCTGGACCCATTTGCACTACTGTTGTTTCTATATGGACTGTCTGATGGTACCACCAAAAGGTTCCATAAGTCTGAGTTTAATTATCTCTCCGTTACCCTTCAGACTTCTCATGGACATTCCAGGACTATGCCGGGAGGTCTTACCTCAAGTTTCTAAGTATTATATTTTTCTAAACTGTTAGTGACATTTGCACTTTATTCGTATTTATTAACGTTATGTTACATTTCTCACCTTCACCCCAGCCCGTCGCCGAGGTCGGCTCAGTGAAAGAGGGGGGAGTATGTGGCATCCCAGAGCTGGCTATGGCTGGGCTGAGGGTGATCTCTGTGCATTGTATTATTTCCTGTTGCTTCATAGCCTGTGTGACATAGTAGGGGGTCCTGAGTCTCACACAACACAGCGCCACCTAGTGAGCCTCACACATGCATTACACCTCCCATAGGATTGAATAGTAACCAAATGTCCAATGGGAGGACATCGCCTGGGAAAAGGGGAGGAGTCAGCTGATCACTGGGTCCCCATGGTAACACCCCTGGAGGAAGGTCCTGCGTGTGAGGAGTTAGAAGTGTGGAGTGTTAGGAGGAGGAGGTGAGGAGATAAGTGTGATGTCCTGTGAAGAAAGCAGTGAGTTTAGTGCAGGAATCTCAAGTCCTAGACAGGCCCAGGAAGGTTGGAGAGCTGACATACTCCAGCTATTCAGAAGATCCTGTCCCCTGTCTGCCTAGCCATCGCCCTGAAGGAAGTCAAGCATCATTATCTTGTCAGCATGAGACTGTGGAGAGAACATTCTGGAACACGTGCTCCATAGCAAGTATCACAGGATCCAGGGGCCAAGGCCAGACCTGTGGAATATCCTGCCACCCTGACTATTGCACCCCGAAACTCTGAGCTATCAGGACCACATAACGTGAGTGGGGAATATTATGTACTAGTATCATGGTGGGCATCCTCCTATGTGCCAAATAGGAGCCCAGACGCACCTTAGGGCTGTAACACTGAAGTATAAGGGGCTAGGAACACCTTTCATCAAGTCTACCCTTCACCCCAGGACTTTGCTGTGTCACCAGGCGTACCCCGTTGTTTTGTATTGAAGAAACTGTTTAAGCATTTGTGCCTCCACACCCATGGAAGTAAAAGTTCAACTTTACAACCGTTTCTGTGTCTGACTCTGCACCGACAACATCAGGGCGCCCCAAACACCACCAGTCGGCACAGTATAGGGGAAGCGCCCCGGGGGAACAATCACCACCAACATTTGTGCAGCCCCCTCATCACCGGTACCAGTGGTGGTAACGTGGGACAGCAGCAGCGCTGCGCCCTCGTGCCCAGAGACCGTGACAAGTCTGCGCTGTTTGCACCCCGCAATCCCAACTGCAGCGTTACCTTCCATCTGGTCACCGCATAACCACTTTTTTAATATGAGACCGGGAAAGGTAGAAAAAAAAACCTCACTCACTTGTCCCTTGTGCTCCGATGTCTCCCACCACGGTTTGGTTCTGTTGCTCCAGTGTTTTTTTCTAGTGGAAGTCTCCACCACACATGACCGCTGAGGTCGCTGACACGGGACATCACAGGTCTGTGGGGACTTCCGCTGGAAGAAAACACCGGAGCAGCAGGACTGGAACTCGCTGGAAGACACTGGAGCACCTTCCCCAGCCTCATATTAAAAAAGTGGTTATTCTGGACAATCCCTTTAAGGTGGCACTTAGGCTTTATTAAAGAGGCTTACCAGCTCATTTTTATGGATCATCTATCCTTAGGACAGATCATCAATAAGAGATCAGTGAATCCCCCCCCCCTCTGATCAGCTGTATGAAGGGGCCATGGCACCTGTTTATATCACACGCTGTCTGTTTATAGTGACCGTGTGATGTAATTACAGTCTTGTCTCATAGATGTGTATAGGACGAGGCTGTAGTTACATTACATGGCCGCTATGAGATGAATGACATTGTGTAAACAGAGAAGGGGTCAGGGCGCTTACACAGATACCACGGTTCATTCAAACAGCTGATCAGTGGGGGTCCAGGGTTTTTGAGCCCCACCTGGAAAATCTTTTAATTAGTTAACACCTGGGGCATAATTAATAAGGGGCACTATTTATACAGGGTACACACGGACATTATTAATATAAAGATGCACTTGGGAGTATTAATCATTATGGGGGGTTATATCATATATTTTATAATTGGGGGTAGCAGCAGGATGGGGGCTTTGTGTAGGTGAGGACAATGTGGTTTGGATGCCTGGAAAAGTGATTGGCTCGGCTAAAATCCCTTTTGCTGTCTCAAGGCTCGGTGAGTCAAAAGCAAATTGAGGATTTGTTACATCCAATAGAGGGCGCATGAGCTCCCCAGCTCTTTTCCCATAATGCCTTGTGATATGTAGATGCTAAGTAGAGGGCGAAAGGCAATTAAAATCTCTACACACCTTTACTGGTGCTCTCCTCAATGTGAGAGATTCTTGTCCCTAACCCACTCATTGCCTCCCACTAAGCCAGCCAATTCACTTTGCTCTGTACTGATGAAGGACAACGATCCGGAAACAGCGCTGTATGCAGATAAGTGAAATTGGCTCGGCTAAAATCCCTTTTGCTGTCTCAAGGCTCGGTGAGTCAAAAGCAAATTGAGGATTTGTTACATCCAATAGAGGGCGCATGAGCTCCCCAGCTCTTTTCCCATAATGCCTTGTGATATGTAGATGCTAAGTAGAGGGCGAAAGGCAATTAAAATCTCTACACACCTTTACTGGTGCTCTCCTCAATGTGAGAGATTCTTGTCCCTAACCCACTCATTGCCTCCCACTAAGCCAGCCAATTCACTTTGCTCTGTACTGATGAAGGACAACGATCCGGAAACAGCGCTGTATGCAGATAAGTGAAATTGGCTCGGCTAAAATCCCTTTTGCTGTCTCAAGGCTCGGTGAGTCAAAAGCAAATTGAGGATTTGTTACATCCAATAGAGGGCGCATGAGCTCCCCAGCTCTTTTCCCATAATGCCTTGTGATATGTAGATGCTAAGTAGAGGGCGAAAGGCAATTAAAATCTCTACACACCTTTACTGGTGCTCTCCTCAATGTGAGAGATTCTTGTCCCTAACCCACTCATTGCCTCCCACTAAGCCAGCCAATTCACTTTGCTCTGTACTGATGAAGGACAACGATCCGGAAACAGCGCTGTATGCAGATAAGTGAAATTGGCTCGGCTAAAATCCCTTTTGCTGTCTCAAGGCTCGGTGAGTCAAAAGCAAATTGAGGATTTGTTACATCCAATAGAGGGCGCATGAGCTCCCCAGCTCTTTTCCCATAATGCCTTGTGATATGTAGATGCTAAGTAGAGGGCGAAAGGCAATTAAAATCTCTACACACCTTTACTGGTGCTCTCCTCAATGTGAGAGATTCTTGTCCCTAACCCACTCATTGCCTCCCACTAAGCCAGCCAATTCACTTTGCTCTGTACTGATGAAGGACAACGATCCGGAAACAGCGCTGTATGCAGATAAGTGAAATTGGCTCGGCTAAAATCCCTTTTGCTGTCTCAAGGCTCGGTGAGTCAAAAGCAAATTGAGGATTTGTTACATCCAATAGAGGGCGCATGAGCTCCCCAGCTCTTTTCCCATAATGCCTTGTGATATGTAGATGCTAAGTAGAGGGCGAAAGGCAATTAAAATCTCTACACACCTTTACTGGTGCTCTCCTCAATGTGAGAGATTCTTGTCCCTAACCCACTCATTGCCTCCCACTAAGCCAGCCAATTCACTTTGCTCTGTACTGATGAAGGACAACGATCCGGAAACAGCGCTGTATGCAGATAAGTGAAATTGGCTCGGCTAAAATCCCTTTTGCTGTCTCAAGGCTCGGTGAGTCAAAAGCAAATTGAGGATTTGTTACATCCAATAGAGGGCGCATGAGCTCCCCAGCTCTTTTCCCATAATGCCTTGTGATATGTAGATGCTAAGTAGAGGGCGAAAGGCAATTAAAATCTCTACACACCTTTACTGGTGCTCTCCTCAATGTGAGAGATTCTTGTCCCTAACCCACTCATTGCCTCCCACTAAGCCAGCCAATTCACTTTGCTCTGTACTGATGAAGGACAACGATCCGGAAACAGCGCTGTATGCAGATAAGTGAAATTGGCTCGGCTAAAATCCCTTTTGCTGTCTCAAGGCTCGGTGAGTCAAAAGCAAATTGAGGATTTGTTACATCCAATAGAGGGCGCATGAGCTCCCCAGCTCTTTTCCCATAATGCCTTGTGATATGGAAAAGTGAGGAGCCAAAGATTTCTGTGCTGCAAACTTTACAGAGACAAGTCACAGCTGGAAGAAGTGGTCATGGCGGTCCAAAGGGAAGAGAAGGGAAATGTGACCGATTATTCAGAGACGTCACCTGCAAGTCACAAAAAGTTACTGCCCTGTATTCACCTAAATGTTCTGTAGAGCCCTGTGCAGAGCCGGTATCTACCATTATATGGTCACCGTATAGTGATAATATCGGTATACCTGAGTTGGGGGCCCACTTGGACGTGTTTGCCTCCCCTGTACTGAACCCCTAACTACGTCTCTGCTCCTAGGCTATGCAGTACGGCTCCTGCGGTCTCCCTATCCCTGCTCTCAGGATGTTAGCGCTGATGGCCTGGCTGCTGCCATCTTCTTGGATCTGGATCCCTACCTGTGCCCCCTGGCTCGTCACTAGCTCAAGTAAGCATTTTATATTAATTTAATAATGAAATAATACTCTGAATAGTATCCTTAGGACAGAGGAGAAATACCTGATTGATGGGGGGCTGTCTGCTGAGACCCCCACTGAGCCCGAAAATACTTTTTTTTGCTTGAAATGCAACGATATTCTCAGTAACCAGGGACAGAATAATGCCGATACGTCTTTGTATGTACATATCTCTAGAAAAAAAAGGCCACGTTTGCCTGATGTTGCTAGAAGAGACACGTCACTCTGCTGGCATCTGGGTGCAGCAAGTAGGGTTCCACCCCGTATAGATATATATACACTCGAAACTTGGCACTCCAATGAGATTTGTGAATTTATTAATAGTATTGCAATCCAAATATTCAGAGCAACGTTTCGGCTGCATAAGCAACCTTCATCAGGCTGGTTGCAGTTGGGAATAGCTTGTGGCAGAATTGTAAGGGCCATCTTCCTGCTCAAAACTGCAAGCCTGATGAAGGTTGCTTATGCAGCCGAAACGTTGCTCTGAATATTTGGATTGCAATACTATTAATAAATTCACAAATCTCATTGGAGTGCCAAGTTTCGTGTGTATACAAGTTTACCTGATGATAGGTGAAGCAATGGCTCACAGCAGGACGCAGGCAGGCCCAGGTGGTGAATGGTGGAGGCGGCCAAACACTTGTCTGCATCCTGCTGGGAACCATCACTACATCTAACATCAAAGGGCTAGGGTATGATTTATAAAGATGTCCTGTACATGTGTGACTACCGCTATATCATATATACCCTTGTCCTGGGCAGAATTTCAGGGTCTGTAGGAATGCGACTAAGTATTTCACAAAGTACAATTCCAAAAGAGAAGACATCAACCTGTAAAATAAGAGGATTATGTAATAACAGGTATATAGAGGGTCAGTATGATAGTAGTTATATTCTTATACATAGGAGCAGTATTATAGTAGTTATATTCTTGTACATAGGAGCAGTATTATAGTAGTTATATTCTTGTACATAGGACCGGTATTATAGTAGTTATATTCTTGTACATAGGAGGCAGTATTATAGTAGTTATATTCTTATACATAGGAGCAGTATTATAGTAGTTATATTCTTGTACATAGGAGCAGTAATATAGTAGTTATATTCTTGTACATAGGAGCGGTATTATAGTAGTTATATTCTTGTACATAGGAGCAGTATTATAGTAGTTATATTCTTGTACATAGGAGCAGTATTATAGTAGTTATATTCTTGTACATAGGAGCAGTATTATAGTAGTTATATTCTTGTACATAGGAGCGGTATTATAGTAGTTATATTCTTGTACATAGGAGCGGTATTATAGTAGTTATATTCTTGTACATAGGAGCAGTAGTATAGTAGTTATATTCTTGTACATAGGAGCGGTATTATAGTAGTTATTTTCTTGTACATAGGAAACAATTTTTATTAGTAAAAACAAACAAAAATTATAATAATACATTCCACCAGAATTAACAACCAATGATGATTGGATTTAACGTATCCATCCCACCCTCTCTCCTCTGTAGGTAGGTTATCCCTGTTTTTACTGGGTTTATCCCAGCACCTTCTACCACCTTGTAGAAGGTGCTGGGATAATACCTCCTGCCAATGGACTCCACTGCTCCTCCTGGCACAATGTCCAAAATGATAACAGCTGGTCTTCCCTGTCTCAGGGCTGTATTAAGTTGAGTCTTGGGCATGCATTGTCTCCTCTGTTAACTGCTAGACTAGACTCTCTACTCTGCACTGAGGCTGTAACGGCTCCCCAAGAGACCTAAGTCTCCCAGACTCTGCCCAATGGCCTGTGATAGGCCAGAGCTGTATCAAGTACAGGGTTTTTGAAAGACAGGGGGAAACACAGGGAAATAACATAGGGAAGGCTAAAGTTAAAGTGGCCTAGGATAGATTATACTCCGGGGTATAAATTGGCCTAGGCCAATTCATACCCCTCAGGCCATATTATACCCCCATCAGTAGCATTGAGTGATATACACAAGAATTACTTAATTTTTCAACATTTTATTGGGGATTCAGCTTTGTCTGGTAAGTTAAGTGAGAAAGCTAACTGACTTCAATCTTAAACAAATAGACTTTTATTACTTCAACCAGTATAACTTGACTGTTCATAATATAATAAAAGTCATAACGTCTTGAAACTTCAATTTATAAAGGTGGCTTTACATGGGGTGATTATCGGCTGATTGTTTATGGGTCACCTGATCAGCGCATGACGTGTCATACACTGATCAGGTGATCCAGAGGACCCGCGAGGATAGGAGACAGCACCAAATTCAAAAGCTTCAGTAAGAGAAGCAAGAAATGGCGGCTGGTGGAGACATGGAGGAGGGACGGAGGAGAGCCAGGACATGCTGGGCAGTGAGTATGTAAATTTATTTATTTTTTCTCAGCGATTTCTCATTAGCAATAAGTCGCTTAACACTCAATGCAATGGGCAACTAGCCGGGACAACAAATCGCCCAATACTCGTCCCGTGTATCAGAACCTTTACACTAGCAAGTCCTTGCTACAATATAAACATTTAAAGGTAAACACTGATAACAACATTAAAATGATCAGGCTTATTTTCCAGATAAAGTGCATGTTCTGTTGTTGACTGCAGATTGAAGCTTGCGGAATATGTCAACTAATCCATGGAGTCACCGACGTTCATGTAGATGATGATGTCGCAACTCAACAGATTAGCTGTGGCCATGATCTCTGCATCAGTTGCGCAGACTCCATCATGAGACATTACAGAGATGTTCACATATTCAATCACATTTTGGTTCAAGTAGTCCTGTAGTAATTTTGTCAAGTCAGTTTTCATGTAGTGGATGACTTTATCTCTGAGAAGGGAGTGGTTGTCCTCTGTTCCTGTCAGGATGTAGCTGATGGCCCAGAAGTAGCATTTCCCATCACCTTTGGTTTTGCGTACGCCGTGGTTGTCCAAGGTCCCTTGTGCAGCCAATGTGTACACCCCTACCAAATGTAAGGCCAAGATTGGTGCTAAGATACTTCCTGAACTTGGTAATGGGTTGAAAGTTTTAGTTTGCTTGTGTTTCTGTGTGATAGAGTCACTGGGACAATCATCATGGGACTGGGGTGGTGGAGAAGTCTCTTCATCCTGGTAAATCTTAAGGTTGCTGGTGTGGTAGGTGTTGCTTAGTATCTTGCCAGTCTTATTGTTCTTAAGTTTTACTCGTCAATCCTTGGTCAAGGATTCCAACCCAGTAGGGTCCAATCCAGCGTGGATCCATCTTTGGACCCATCTGATGAATATGATGCTGATTCTTGATATAAACAATGGTACCAGCAGTAATTTATTTGTTGCTGTTGTGTCGGAAATAAAAACCTTGCTTTTGGTGTTCCTGGGCAGAGTGGATGTTAGGCGGAGCTTTTTAACAATGATAGTCAGTGTATTTAGCACATCAGGGTTGGCATCATCTGAAATGGGCATGGGGTCCACAGTGTCATTTTCTGAGGGACTGAGGTCCATAGGAAGCTTGGTCTTCCGCCCATACATAACCTCAAATGAAGTGCACTTGGTTGAGGCATGCACAGATGTTTGATAGGCAAACAGAACTCCAGAGATGAACCAATCCCAGTTGTTTCCTTGGTCATTGACAAGCTTACTAAGAGATTCTTTGAGTGTTCAATTGTCACGTTCCCGCTGGCCATATTTTTGTGGGTGGGAGGCAGATGAAATGCGGTGATCTGTTTGAAAATGCTCCATCAGGTTGTCGATGATCAAGTTCACAAACTCTCAGCCCTGGTCACTAATAAGAGTGTCCAATACAGCCAAGGCGGCAAATAACGGAATACAAAAAAATTGCTACGGACTTGGCACTCTTATCTGGGACAGCTGTTGCTTCAGTCCACTTGGAGAAATGATAAGTGGCAGCAACTATATATTTGTTGCCATTTGATGTTTCCTGAAGAAGACCGATCATATCAATCCCGCATAAGTTCCATACTTTTCCAGACACTGGTATACTGTTGAGTGGTGGAGCTTCCTTGCTAATTTTGGGATTTATGACAAAACATTTTTGACAGGCTTTCACATGTTGGTGAACGTCGTTCTTCATTCCCTTCCAGTAATAATGGTCAGAGATTTTGGCTAATGTTTTATCTCTGACAAAATGGCCACCAGAAATTGAGTAGTCATGACAGACCTTCAGGATATTTGTGTAGTGTGGGGGGGGGAGAGATGTGGGGTGCACAGTGGACTGTGGGTTGCACGGTGAACTGTGGGGGGTTTTGGGGTGCATGGTGAACTTGGGGGTAGTGTGGGGGTGGCAAGCTATGGTCCAGGTTTGGTGGATTTGGCAAGCTGTGTCCCTGTGGGGCTGAGCTGTAGGGGATAGCGAGCTTGATACCTTCGTGAGATGTGTTACTGTGGGGGATCCAGTGAGACACCGAGGCTGGATACTTCGTGCTAGGCCACTTTGCTATGGTAGCGTGTAAGCTATCGGGTAGTGCGGCGTCCTTAGCAGCTACACGACTATACAGGCTCTCTGCAGCCAGGAAATAGATGTTTCTTAACGTGATTTGCAGCAAATTAATTCAGATCGAATCGAATCATTTGGGAAAATTCGTCGAAGCTGCCGAATTGAATTTTTTAAAAATTCGCTCATCTCTAGTTATTATATTGGTGCAGTTTTACCAGGACCTTCCACCCACCAGTCCAGATATCATCAGTGTCTCTATTTTTGGTGAGATCAGACATCAGGTCACAATGTCTTCTGAGCCACACCACAATATCCCGGGTTTCGGGGGGGGGACAGATTCGTTCCAGAAGATACCGTCACTGTTAATGTTATCTGGCCTGGAAATAGGAATAAAAATAAAATTATTCCAGCCATCTGTGTCCCTGAACCAGGAATAATTTGCCACGAACCCATCCAGACAAGACAGGAGCTTAAAGCTGACATCATAGTCCAGTTTATATGGTAGATTTATTACAGCCAGGATGTCAGCTAGCACGAACCCCATCTGGCGGCACAGGAACTCCCTCACCATAATCCTCTTATCTGGGAGATCTTCCTTGGCGCCTCTGTGTTTGAACCACACCTTGTTCTTCATGTTAAAAACCTGGCCTGTGTAGTGAGCACCAGAGGTGTAGGATGGAGCGCCATGGCTCCAACCGTTTCTGGGAGGTTCCTGACGGGGCACACTATCGTGGTTATCTGAGTGATGGTCTACTCTAGAGGGGTCTGTGACACCTTATGTGCCTGCTAGAGGAGGGAAATCACACACATCTCCTTGTACGATCTCCTGCCCCCCATCCACCTCTATGACATCATCAGGATCTGTATCCCACACAGACTGTGTATTATCTTCAGCCCTGGACACCTTAGATACAGTGTCATCACTTCCCCCATTCTGTGCCCAAACAATATAACTCTGCAGCTTTACCACATCAACCTGACACATGGGTACATGTCCACGGTCCTGCTGCTGCACTGTCTCTGCTGGGACTTGTGGTACCTCTGCTGGTACCTGGGCTCCACGCTGTTGCTGAGGGACAGTTGCAGGTTTCTGCGGCTGTTGTACTTGTTTGTATACTTCTCCCTTCTGGCATACCTCCCAACTTTCAAAGGGCAGAAAGAGGAACAAAATGTGTGGCTCGCCGTGGCAAATTTAGCTCCACCCACTTCTACATTGACTCTGTCCATTCTCACCCATTTTTCTTTGTGCTCCCACACAGTATAATGCTCCTACAGTCACCCTAACATTATATGCCCCCACTTTATAATGTTCCCCTCCAATTGCCCCACAGTATGAAGTCCATCTCCTTGTGCCACAATTTAAACTGAGGGCAACTAGAGGGGGACATGTCTGCCTCTAGTTGCCCCCAGTTTAATGTCCTCCTCCAGCTATCCCCAAGGTTTAATGTTTCCCTCCATCTGTCCCCAGTTTAATGTCCCCCCTTCATCTGCCCCAAGTTTAATGTCCCCCCTTCATGTGCCCCAGTTTAATTGCCCCCCTTCACCTGTCCCCAGTTTAATTGCAGAGGGGATCAGTGGTGAAGCAAGCGCTGTCCACGGATTGAATTCAATTCATCTGCGTACTCTCTGGACACAGATGAATTGAATCCAAGACATACCTCCAGCCAATCGGGACAGGACCCACAATCTGGGACTGTCCAGCAGAATCCAGGATGTTTGGGAGGTATGCTTCTGGAATAAAAAGCTTGCAGGTTGTAGTATTTTTCTGGTCACCTGTTGGGACACATCTGGGATGGTATCTGACCGTGATACAGCTTCAGTGGACCTGGACTCAGACCCGATATTCTGCTGATGATGTGTAAATTGTTCCTGGTTTCTGTAGGACTCGACCAGGGGCCCCGTCCTCTCCAGGTCATTTGTTTTACAACATCAGCCTGTTCTATACTAAGTGAATTCAGCCTGCCATCATATATGGCTTTACATTTAGGATTTGCAGTCTTTAACTTATACAGAGAATCTATGTCTATCTGCAGCATTTGTTTGGGAGGCTTTAATTCATCCATTTTGCTTACCAGTGCCAGGATCTCCTGTGCCAGTTGCAGCTCTGGTGCCAGCAGTGTCTCTTTCACCTGTGGTTTACATGGTGTCACAGGTTTCCCTATTGCTGGTTTCATGGTTGCTCCAGGTTTATGACCAGCTGTACAGGTGCATCTCAATAAATTAGAATATCTTTGAAACGTTCATTCATTTCAGTAATACAATTCATAATCAGCGTCTTCCATGATTGTGTGTCCTACTGAACCAGACTGAGGGACCATTTAAATGCTTAGAAAACCTTGGCAGGTGACACACTGAATTTACAATACTGAACTTTTTCACAATATTCTAATTTTCTTATATTTGGGTTTTCATTAGCTGTAATCCATAATCAATATTTACAGAAATAAAACACTTGAGATATAACACTCTGTGTGTAAAGAATCTAGAAAATATAGGAGGTCACTTTTTAATTTAATTACTGAAAGAAATAAACGTTTCAAAGATATTCTAATTTATTGAGATGCACCTGTATCTGCTGGAGCTGGATCACACTTTTCTAGGTTTGGGTTAGAGACAGCCTTAGAAGCACCTTCAGATTTTCCTGCAGGTTTTACTTGTGTCGCAATCACAGACTTTGCAACATTCCTGCTGCTCACCTGAGATCTTGTACGGCCGGGATACAACCTCATGTTGTAGGTTCTCCTGCAATGGCTGCCTCTCCAGTGATGTCCTCCTGTGTCTGTGTGCTGGAGGGGTGAGCTGCACACCTGCTGAATATGATGGGGTCTGCCTCACCTCCTGTGCACCTTGCTAGCCTGGTTTTGGACGTTCAGATTTTCAACTGAAGATTTCATTTTGGAGTCTCCTGGTTGTCCAGAACGCTGCACACACAGGTAATGTTATGAACTGGGGGGCATTATAACTATAATAGTGCCCCTCACAGGTAATATTAACCCTGTGAGGGGCACTACTACAGTAATAGTGCCCCCACCCAGTTAACAACATGGGGGGGGGGGTTGGCACTATTAGGGTTACTATAACTATAACAGTTAATAACAGTAACAGTCCCCCCCCACACAGGTAATGTTATTAACTGGGGGGCACTATTACTCTAATATTACCTGTTGGGGGGCTATTACCTGTGGTGGGCACTATTACAGTAGTAGTTCCCCCAGTTAATAACATTACCTGTGAGGGGACTGTTATTAGCTGTAGGGGGACACTATGACTGTAATAGTGCCTCCCCCCAACAGGTAATAGTCTCCACCCCCCCACAGGTAATGTTATTAACTGGGGAGGAGGTCGCTATTACTGTAATAGTGCCCTAGTAGTGTCCCCCACAGCTAATATTACCTATGGGGGGGGCACTACTAGGGCACTATTCCAGTTATAGTGCCCCCCCAGTCAGGGGCGCACCGCTAATGAGGCGAGTGAGGCGGCCGCCTCAGTCGGCACTGTCCGGGGGGCGGCATTTTTACTATTTATGTAAACCAGCCCAGGACAGGCCTCTTTAAAAAAAAAAAAAAAAAAAAAAAACAGAGCTGAGCGCGGCCTGTCCTGGGCTGGTTTACAAGACGTCGCATCTCAGCGCAAGCGGCGATACAATGACGTCATCACGCCGCCTACGCTGAGACACAGACGTCGCGGACAAGAAGAGGAGGCGGCTGCATCAAGGCATCGCAGGTGAGTATAGCTTTTTTTTATATATATAAATAGGCCGTAACCTGTTGGAGCATCCCCGGCAGGTAACGGCCTATTTATTTACCTACCCCGCGTCTGCTCGTGGCCTCCCCCCGCTTCCCCTTCTGCTATGGGACGCAGAAAGGGAAGTGGATGCCGCTGTGAGCGGCCGCGGGTATCGGTAAGTTAGGCCGCAAATACTACTATTATTATACTCCGGGGCCTATTCAGACCCCAGAGTATAATAATCGGAGGCCTAGGGTTGGTGAGGGAACATAAAAACCAATGTTACTCACCTCCTGCGATCCGATATAACTCTGAGCAGGCTTGAGGCCTCTGGTGACGTCATCAGGTTGCGTCGCCGGCCTGATCACGTGACGTGTGTGCGCAATTAAACAGGGCCGAAAGCTGCAAGGAGTGCACCGGTGTCCAGGATAGGTAAGTAACTCTGGTTTTTATGTTTGTATTCTCCCCTGGGTCTCCAATCATTATACTCTGGGGTCTGAAAAGACCCCAGAGTATAATAATAGTTCATGGGTGGTCCACTGTGGGGCATAATACCCTGTGCAGGGACCACTGTAGAGCATAATACCCTGTGCAGGGACCACTGTAGAGCATAATACCAGTGCAGAGGCCACTATGGAGCATAATACTGTGTGCTGGGGCCACTGTGGAGCATAATACAGTGTTCAGGGGCCACTCTGGAGCATAATTCAAGTGCAGGGGCCACTATAGAGCATAATACCGGGTGCAGGGGTCACTATGGAGCATAATACAAGTGCAGGGGCCACTATGGAGCATAATACCAGTGCAAGGGCCACTATGGAGGATAATACCAGTGTAGGGGCCACTATGGAGCATAATACCAGTGCAAGGGCCACTATAGAGCATAATACCAGTGCAGAGGCCACTATGGAGCATAATACTGTGTGCTGGGGCCACTGTGGAGCATAATACAGTGTTCTGGGGCCACTGTGGAGCATAATACCGTGTGCAGGGGCCAATATGGAGCATAATACCGTGTGCAGGGGCCAATATGGGGCATAAAACTGTGTGCAGGAGTTGCTGTGGAACATAATACCGTGTGCAGTGGCCAATGTGGGGCATAATACCGTGAGCAGGGGCCACTATTGAGCATAATACCTTGTGCAGGGGCCGCTGCGAGGCATAATCCAGTGTGCAGGGGCCGCTGCGGGCCATAAGACTGTGTAATACTGTGTGCAGGGGCTGCTGTGGAACATTATAGTGTGTGTAAATGGGGCGCTATAAACATGGGTTATGGCGCCTGTTTATATTATACGCTGTCTGTTTATAGTGACCGTGTGATGTAATTCTAGCCTTGTCACATACTGTAGACATGTACAGGACGAGGCTGTAGTTACATTACATGGCCGCTATGAGATAAATTACACTATGTAAACAGAGAAGCGGTCACGGCGCTTACACAGGTACCATTCAAACAGCTGATCAGTGGGGGTCCTGGGTTTTTGAACCCCACTGATTAGTTTATTAATGACCTGGAAAACCTTTTAAATAGTTAACACCTGGGGTATTATTAATAAGGGGCACTATTTATACAGGGTACACACGGACATTATTAATATAAAGATGCACTTGGGGGTATTATTCATTATGGGGGGTTATATCACATATTTTATAATTGGGGTAGCAGCAGAATGGGGGCTTTGTGTAGGTGATGACAATGTGGGTTGGATGCCTGGAAAAGTGAGGAGCCAAAGATATCTGTGTTGCAAACTTTACAAAGACAAGTGACAGCTGGAAGAAGTGGTCATGGCGGACCAAAGGGAAGAGAAGGGAAATGTGAAGGATTAGTCAGAGACGTCACCTGTAAGTCACAAAATGTTACTGCCCTGTATTCACCTAAATGATAGAGGATAAATACCTGAGTGATGGGGGTCTGTCTGCTGAGACCCCACTGAGCCTGAGAATTGGGTTTTTTCCCCCCACTAGGTGGGAATCCAGCCTGGCTGCAGCCATATATATAGGTGTGTCACTTGGTGGATGGACGAACCTGCGTGGCTCTCATTCACTTTAATGGGAGTGCCAAAGATAGCCGAAGTCCAGTACTCATCTATCTGCGGCGCTCCTATTATAGAGAATGGGGGCCACGTGGGCTCGTCCATCCACCAAGCAGAAGATGTGTGACGTTACTTTCATTGTTAATGCCGTGTTGTTGATCTGATACTGAAGTAATACAGGAAGAAGAATTCTTAAAAACTGTTTTATAACTTTGTGTATTGTGCATATTGTGCGACGATAACAGTGTGTTAAACTAGTAGCATGGAAACTCAGTTTTTTTTTTTGTTTTTTTGGGGGGGGGGGGGGGGCGTCTTTCTATAGTCCGCCTCAGGCAGCAAAGAGGCTAGGTTCACCACTGCCCCCAGTTGATAACATTACCTGTGCGTGGGGGGGGGGACTGTTATTAATGGGGGGTGACACTATAACTGTAATAGGGCATTATTACAATTATAAGGCCCCCCCCACACACACACATAGTTAATAACACTGTAATAGTCCCCCCACATTACATTAATGATATTATACTTACCTGGTCAGTAATGCAGCTCTCCAGGGATCTGTTCTTGCACACAGGATGTGTGCATCTTCTATTCTGTTCCCTGTCCCCAGCGGCACCATAGTGAAGGTTCCGGAGCAGCATAGACTATACACACATCTTGTGTGTCTGAACAGATCCCGGCAGCTGCATTAATAACTAGGCAAGTTGTAAAGTGATCTGCTGGAGTAGGCTACACCAGCAGATCACTTTCTAAAACAGGTCCTGTCCCAGGTGTCTGCTGATGCTCCTATGCTATTACACACAGCATAAGAGCTTCAGCCGACACCTAGTAGCATACAGAGGTCCCCGATGACTGGGCCAGCCCCGCACCAAGCAGGGACATTTTAACACATTGGTGGGCCCTGTGCAAAGATTTCATAAGTGGGACCCCCATCACCACCACCTAGAAATACCTGACCTGCACAAATTATAATGCTCCCTCAATGGCCCTCACATAGTATAATGTCACTTGGTGGCTCTCACACAGTAAAATGGCTCCCTAGTGGCCCCATACAATGTGTCCCTTATAATGTCCCCCTCCAGGTTGCCCCCCACAGATTCCTTTTCCCCCCAACCCCCTGGTTGCCCCCACCGTGTCACCCCCCCCCCCCAAGCTTACACCTCCCTGTCATGCCCCTCTCAGGTTGCCCCCACAGTATCTTGTCCCCCCACACTGACATGTCCCACTCAGGATGCCCCCACATTATCATGTCCTCACCCTCGGATGCCCCCACAGTCTCATGCCCCCCAGGTTGCCTCCACAGTTTTGTGTCCCAAACTGTATATATAAAAAAAATAAAATAAACTTTAATACTCACCTTTCCTCCTCTCTCTGGTCCTGGAGCCTTCTAGGAGCAAGAGGTGCGATGTAAATAACGTCACTACATTGCACCTCCTGCTCCCAAGACACCGGGAGCAAAGACAGCGGCCAGCTGATGAAGTAGGGAGCGGATGGCTATCAGCCCTTTATTTAGGTCTAAATGGTTCATTTTTTGATATTTAGATGTTCAATCTGTGAGTATACTAGTGGTCGACCATATTCATATTAATACATTGTCATTAGGGGGAGAGGGTATTCTGTGTCATATACGCTGATTCCATGCAGCATGTTTGTCTGTATTTTTTCTGTGTTTATTTAGTATTTTATTATGCATTGGTATTTTTTTGTATGTTACATGAATAAATTGATTACCATTTTTCTATATGATAAGTCTCCATAAACATTTTTTCGGTTTAGTGTACCCAAACCAATAGATGCCAGCCCAGAAATAAGAAATACTTATAAACACCTCTCCTGAGCATCCGACAGTCCTCAACATACTCTCTGGGGCTCTTCCAGTCTGTGACTGAGGTCACGTGCTCCAGATGTCACTGCTAGGGACTGTGATTGGGCCCCAGCAGTCACATGGGGCACGCTGACGTCATTATGCCACTCACATGACTGCTGAGACCCAATCACAGGCCCCAGCAGTGACGCCTGGGGTGTGTCACTCCTCAGTCGCAGACAGAAGAGGACCAAATAAGATGCTGAAGAGAGCCAGACAGAGCTAGGATGCCCAAGAGAGGTGAGGCAAGGTGAGTATAAGTGTTTGTTATTTTTAATCACTTCCCCTGGGCGTCTACTTATTATACTCTGGGGTATGAGGAGAACCCAGAGTATAATAGAACCAAAGCAGAGGGCCGAACCTCACGAATATTGATCGAATTTCATGGGGTTCACCTGAAGTGGCTCTTGGGGGCATTTTATACTGTGTTGGAGTTATACTGTGCTATTGGGAGCATATTATACTGTGAGGGAGCATATATCCTGTGTGTGGGCCACTATGGAGTATATTATACTGTGTGGGGGCCAATGTGGAGCATATAATACTGTGTGGAGGCCACTGTAGAGCATATAATACTGTGTGAGGGCCACTGTGGAGCATATTATAATGTCTGATGCCCACTGTGGTGTATATTATACTGTGTAGTGGCCACTGTGGCACATTTTATACTGTATAGGGGCCCTTCACTATTCACATCACACTATATAGCAGCCGTGCACTATTATTACAGGTTGTAATAACATCACATAATGATTATAAAAAAGATGCTGTGCAATGTAAATAGTGAAGTCACAGCGCTCGAAGAAGAACCACAGAATCTTCAAATAGTTGAGCAACAGGGGCCCTGGGTGTTGGACCACCTCTTATCTCATAGACTGTTAGGACCCTACAAATCAGCTCTTTCCCAGAGCACACAGCTCCAGGTTTTGTTTACATGCCGGGCGCTGCTTACTCACCGTATTCTTGTTGTGGGTGCTAAAGCTGTATCCTTTTCAAGTATCTAAGATACCTCCACTATCAAGAGAACACTGTAGGGAGGGGGGAGGGAGTCCCAGACAAAAGTTTGTACCTGGGCCCACAAGACTTTAGTTACGCAACTGCATTCCACTATACTATACTGTTGGTGCCACAGTGTTGGCATTAAAAAAGAAAGAAAAAGTTATTGAAAAACAGGGCCAGCTCCAGGTTTGTGTGGGCCCTTGAGTGAAAGAGTCCCAGTGGGCCCCTTTTGGAGCAACTCATGCACACTGCAGCAAAACAACAATCGAAATTGGATGTTTTCTGCTGAGGGAGACCTACTGGAGTGGAGTCTAATACAGTCCATTCCATACAAGTACAGTGGGTACAGAAAGCATTCAGACCCCTTTAAATTTTTCACTCTTTCTTTCATTGCAACCATTTGCTAAAAGCAAAAAAGTTCATTTTATTTCTCATTAATGTACACTCAGCACCCCATCTCGACAGAAAAAAAAACAGAAATGTAGATATTTTTGCAAATTTATTAAAAAAGAAAAACTATATCACATGGTCATAAGTATTCAGACCCCTTTGCTCAGTATTGAGTAGAAGCCCCCTTTTGAGCTAGTACAGCCATGAGTCTTCTTTGGGGATCCTCTGCCATTCTTTCTTGCAGATTCTCTCCAGTTCTGTCAGGTTGGATGGTGAACGTTGGAGGACAGCCATTTTCAGGTCTCTCCAGAGATGCTCAATTGGGTTGAGGTTCTGGCTGGGCCAGTCAAGAATGGTCACAGAGTTGTTCCGAAGCCACTCCTTTGTTATTTTAGCTGTGTGCTCGGAAAGTAAAGAGGAATTTGAGGCGGACATCTGCCTCGGATTCTTCTTTATTTTCTGCCCTTGGTGCACGGTGCGGGGTATCAGTATTCTGTTACGGCTTTCCACCACTGATTAGGCCTAAATGAATGAATCTAACCAGTGGGGAGTCTCAAGCCGTGGCCTCAGAATCAGCTGCAGAATCTGCAGCAAGATCCAGCAGAACGTTTTTTTTTTTTCCTGCTCCAATTAGTTTCAATAGGCAGAATGAGGGGGGGTATCTGCTGCCTACTCCACAGTGGCCCCCACACAGTATCATATGCTCCAAAGTGGCCCCCACACAGTATTATATGCTCCACAGTGGCCACCACACAGTATTATATGCTCCACAGTGCCCCCCCCCACAGTATTATATGCTCCACAGTGGCCCCCACACAGTATTATATGCTCCCAAGAGCCCCCCTAGAGCTGGTACTATTATTATACTCTGGGGACACAATGCAAAATGATGACATGCATTGGAGAAAACCATTTTACATTGTACCCAGTATAGGAACCGCTCGAACATCAAGTTACAATTTTATTACTATGTTTTTAATTTGAAATAATAATTAAAAAAAAAAAAAAAAAAAATCACAAAAGGAGGGAACGCACAGTAAAATATTAATCTTTGGTGAAGTATCCCCTGGGATGGGATACTCAGATGAATAAGACTGTATTATAAGATTATCTTCCTTGCTGAATCCCTACTTCCTTCTGCTCGGAGGTGAGATCCTGTGTGGTAAGTTACCTTTACTAGTGACATCATAAATTTATTATCCTTTTATAATGCAGAATATTTACACACCTGTGCCTGGATCTCCATTCTTCGGGTCCGGTTGGGGACCTGAAGAATGGAAACCTAATTCACTTACAGGACCTTTCACTCCTAACGGAATCCAGGCGCAGGTGTGAATCTAGCCTTATTTATTCTCCTATCAGTTTTCATATGAGAAAAATCTCTATCTACAGATGTTGATTTAATCTCATAAATCCAGATTTTCCAAAATGTTATTCTTAATTTTATATATTACAGCAAAGACAAAATTCACCCTGTAAATTCCAGGATCTTATCTTTACTTATCTTAATCTCCTGGTTCCATTTGTTTTATGCGCTCACAGTTCTGACTTCTTAATAACTCGGTAACAATATCTCCAGTCTAGACAGTGGTTACACCAATTTCTCACCTTTTTTCTGCTGATGGCCCCAGAGGTATTACCTCTTAGCTTTTATTTCCTTGTAATAAATTATATCGAGTCATTTATCAAATAGAATTTTAACTAGGCCACACAGCACACACGGCCCACATTTACTAGTCAGGGCACCAGGTTTTTGTCATTGTATTTTAGACAGATTTATTTTGTGTAGTACATAATTTATGCCAAAACCTTTGTGTGTGTTACGTTTGCTTTTTTTTTTTACTGCTGAAAAGAGTGTGGCTAAGTGGATTAGTGATGTACACCACATGTAGTACTCGTGTCAGCAAATTCGTAGGTACAAATGCAATGGTATAAGTTACCGTAACTCAATCAGGAGGTGACGGAATTGATAGTTAAGGACATACTGATTGGTCGTAGGTTTCTACAACTCTGTCGGCTTGTCTGCAATTTTTTTTTTTTTTTGTTCCATTGAAGCTTATACAACAGGGTATAACATCAAACAGGCAATAGTTACAGATCGTCTTGATTAACTTAGGATATACATTAGTCCAAGTGGGAGAGAAACGAGGGGAAAAAACTCCCATAAAATAGAGAACAATTCAAAACATTGCTGAAGAACTGACCACCACCAAGCCCATAGGCAGGAGCACTGTGGGAGGGCTGGGGTCTGGGAGTCCATAAGTGATACAGGCTGCACAAGAGGCATAGAAAGGACAAACATGGCGACAGTATGACTGAATAACAAAGTACAATACACAGTAAATATCTCTAATACAGGAGGTATAGCCAATATTAGAGGTCCTTGGTACTCACTTAGTTAGTGAGTTAAGGGTTGTGCGAAATGATGGGGCAGAATATAAGGTGAATGGGGAGTTGCACCATGTTCCCCAGACTTTTTGGGCAGCCTTTCCCTTTGTACACTAATCGGTTACAGGGTAGAATAGAACTGACCAGTTTTCTCCCCACATGAATAGGGAGGGCAGGGAGCCATCCATCATAGTACAATGGTTTTCCTGCCCAAAAAAGTGATTCACGCAGAAAGATTCTGATATGATGTAACCATATTTCTTCATCCAAGATTTCAAACAGACATACAAGGCCAGATTTGGGAAAGATGTGTAAAATTTTCTCCACTTGTATGTTCAAAGCAACATAAATCCCTAACTTATCAGTATCTACAACCGTCTATGTAAAGCCTCAGAAATCTCTGTGGTCCTGGCTTGGAGATAAACTTCACCTCACCTGATTTACTGCCTCAGATTGTGCACTGGATACATTTCATTTCGTTAAAAAATAGAAACTTTTACATACATTTTTATTTTACTGTTCATCTGGATTTCATGTTTTTCATTTTAAGCCCACGTATCTACATGTCCTCCCAGGGTGGCACTTTTCTAGCCAAGGACGTATCTAATACATCTAATGCCGATATCTCAGGATTGGTTAGGGCTATGAAGATGATTTTGAATTCATTTTAAAGATGAGAATCCCTTCTTTAAAATTATATCTTCATGATAACCCTTACAGATCCTGAGCGATTCACTGTTGAAAACGCTATTCAACATTTAGATCCCATTGCAGATCTCAATTCCCAACAGCGCTTTTAACAGCGATTCGCTCTGAATCTGTAAGGGCTATCATGAAGATCTTGGTATCATTTTAAAGATGAGATTCTCATCTTCATAGAGCCCCATATCTCAGGATTGGTTAGGGCTAAAGTGTCCTCCCCCCTCCTGCCTCAAGTAGCATCTTAAGAGCTACAGTAGGAGGAAGGAGGGGGGAGGAGCAGACTGCATAGAGATAATAAATCATCATCATCATCTGTGCATAACCTGTATGTGACCCCCGGTGGGGGATGTAGCGAGGACTTCTGTTCATGTTATCCCCTCTCCTATCAATCAGAGGGCATACTATACTTTTGCTCTCTGATTGTCACATAGAGATATAATGTAAAACCCCGCTGAGCATAACCAGGAAGTTTATTGGCGCTGGGACCCGGACGTTTACCATCGTCTAGATCACAGCACCAAAAGAGTCGCACCAAACACCTACACAACACAAACACAAAGTCATCAATAAAGTTTACATTTGACCCTGTCCTGTCCATACCTGATTTTTCTAGAGTAAAATATGCCTCTCTAGCGATATCCGTTACACGCTAAAATAATAGCAATATCGATTATCACAATATCAATTATTATGAACGTATAAATTGCTACAATTTTTATAGGGGGATAGAAAATTATATTTTTATGTAAACCCCTATTTAATTTGCATGCACAAAATTTGTTGACGCATTTCTGTGATTTTGGCATTTATTTTAAACACCAGCTCCTGTAAACATATATATGTGTGTGTGGTATGTATGAATTCCTCACATCTGGCCGTTTTTTGGTAAGTACATTTTATTTGCAGAAACAGATTGCTTGAGCATGCACTTTAGTGGTAAATTTAGAATTTTTGTGCAATTTTTGCTTGTAATCTTTGCTGCAAAGTTGCATGAAGGTGGTTGTATATATGAAATATTAAGTTGTGTTTCTATAAACGGTATGCTGTGCAATTCAAAAAAGTTAGAATTTGGTGTCACAGATTGCTATGTGCAGTATAGATTTTTAACATATTAGTGAATAACAGCAAAATATTGTTTGTCTTCTGTATCAGTGTTTTGAGAGTACAAGCTCTTGTAGTTGATGGGGGTCACTGCGGAGCATATAATACTGTGAGGGGGGCCCACTGTGCAGCATATAATACTGTGTGGTGGCCACTGTGGAGCATATAATACTGTATGAAGGCCACTGTAGGGCACATTGTACAGCGTGGGGACAACTGTGGGGGCTGCTTCGCTATTTATATCACACAGTATCTGTTTTATAGCAGACGTGATATTAGTACAGGCTGTAATAACATTGCACAGTCCCTATAAAACAGATCCTGTGCGATGTAAATAGTGAACATTAGTTGTTCAAAAGTACCAAATGCAAACTTCTACCTTGCAGTACAAAGTTGTTTGTATTATTGAAAGCTCTGTAAAGCCCCATTTACACGACTGTATTTTGCGGGTCCGTAACTGTCCGCAATTGTGGATCCACACAGTGTTAAGGTTAAATTGCCGTGTTGGCACTTTGTGATAATTTATTGGGTTTTGGGTTGCATTTTGGGCACTCGGTCTCTAAAGGGTTCGCCATCACTGTCCTAGGGTGTCTAAAAATTAGTTGGGAAAAAAAAAAAAAGCAGAAAAATAAAAATTAAAAAAAAATCGACCTCTTTCCCTAGAACACATAAAAAAAGTACAGAAATAAAGTAAAACACCTACACATTAGATATCTCTGTGTCCAAAAACACCCGGTCTACAAACTCCTAACAATATTTTTTCCATATGGTGAATGCTGTAGCGGGGAAAAAAAATAAAATCAAAAGAGCCGAACCACTTCTTTTTTCACCTCTCAAAAAATTTGGATAAAAAAATACAATGAAAGAAAGACATTTCCCAAATTGCTATAAAAAAAAAGTACATATGGACAGACAAAAAAAGACGCCTTATGCAGCCATATACACGGAAATACAAAATTTTTGAAAGGTAGGGGGAAAAAAAATGAAAATCAAAAATTGCCTGTTGCAAGAAGGTGCTAACAAGGTAGGTAGGGCGGGGCAGGCCCAGGGATATCTTCATCTATTAGATTTACTATAACTCATGCTAGAAAACTTTTTCTGGCCCGCACACAGTAAACTGTCCCCTTTTTTTTTGCCCCCACACAGTAAATTGTCCCCTTTTTGGCTTCCACACAGTGACTACTACCAACTGGATTATTCCAACAAATATCGGCCAATATTTTACTCTCCCGTCCAGGCCCGCCTCTACTTCAGTATATAGGGGCCACTGCTCAGTATGTTCTGACACTGAGTAATGTACACACTTCCTGATGTTCTCTGGAGGCCGTAGCATAGGCGGGTCTGGACAGGAACAGGGATGGGTGAGAAAAATATTGGCCGACACCTGTTGGAATAATCCAATCGGTAGTGGCTAATTTAAAAAAGTACCATAATGCAGGCCATCGATGCAGCCCCCCCCCCCCCATCTCCATGACCCCTCGCAATTGCGTGGGTTCTCTTATTGCCAAATCCCGACTATAGATAGCTCCAAGAGAAATTGGCGCACTGGAATCAGCAGCACAGCTTGGCCAATAGAAATGTCCCCACTTCATGGGTGGTCTATGGTTACACTGCGTGACCCTGGAGTCCATTGGAGGATGCCATGTACTAGGGGTAGAGCTGGGAGAACTTCATGTGAACACAAAATCTGGGTAAATTCTGTTTCTCTTTTGATGTCATCATCTGTGGTCCATGCAAGGCTGATTTAGAAACATCATCTAGAGACCCTGAGCCTGGATATTATAACGAAGGCTGAAACTCATTTACATATATAAGACTGCACAAAAGTTTTAGGTAGGTGTGTAACAAAAAAAAACAAAAACTAAAGGTTCTGTTCAGATCATGTTTTTACATCTGTTTAGAAAACCTTTTTAACAGATGCAAAAACTGATGGTCATCCATTTACATAGACATCAATGTTAATGGATCTGTTTGTTTGTTTTTTTTTAAACATTGAAGTCTATGCAGACGGATGACCATCAGCTTGCATCTGTTACACGGATGTAAAAAAAAACCGATCTGAATAGAGCCGCTGAATGATTTCAGAAATAGAAGGGTTAATAGTTAATTAAAATAAAAACAAACTGAAGTGAGTGAAGAAAAGAGAAATGTAAATCCCATCAATATTTGGTGTGACCTTTGCCCTCCATCAATTATTTTCTCTATTCTTGAAGGAACTCGACAAGGACTGGATGAAGTTGAGATCAGGGCTCAGTGGCATATCATCACATCCAGGATTCCTTCTCCAAAGGGCAAAGGTCACACCAAATATTGATGGGATTTACACTAGGTTCACACTAGCGTTCGAGCACTCCACCGCTGAATTCACATAAAATCGGCAGAGAGAAAAGTCCTACAAGGAGGACTTTTATCTCTACTAGTTTCCTTATAAAATTGTAGGAAACCCTGTGGACCCCATTATAGTAACGTGTAAGTATAAGCGGACAGGGTTCCTATCGGGTCCCCATGTGACCTGAAGGATGGAAACCTGAACGCTAGTGTGAACCTAGGATTAGATTTCTATTTTCATCATTCACTTCATTTTGTTAATGGACAAAAATAAACTATTAACCCCTCTATTTCTGGATGCATTCTTACTTAGCTTTATTTCCACACCTGTATGACACTTTTGCACAGAACTATAAGGGTATATTAGAGGATGTCATATATTGACCATGTAACTAACAAACATCGGTAGGAGGGCTCCCTTTGTGATGTCAGGTAAGTTTGGTGCTTTCAGCTCCATCTCTATTGTCTCCTTGGGTGTTGTAGATTCATTTGCTCATTGGTTTTTTTTTTTTCCTTTTCTGGGATCTGGTGACAAATTAAAAACAAAAACTGCGATGTCATTTCTAGCTGCACCGTTTTACCCAATCTTATACTATATGTAATAAAATATTGATTTTTCTGTATTTTGTGTATATTTTATTTGTTATATTGGGATATTGTGATGGGAATCTTTGTGGGTCTCTTTTGGGGCATATTCACACATCATGGTTTTCTCATAAGTTAGGTAAATGGGGTGGTAAGTGAGATGCACTATTGGGGTGTTTTGTGAGGTACATTAATACTAGAGCTACAAAGTGACTGACGTCAGGATGGATGCGCTTCCCTTTACTCATTTCAATGAGAGTGATTGATATAGCTGAACAGTGTCGGACTGGGATGTCTAGGGCCCACCAGTGGAATTGTTTCTAGGGGCCCACCATCAGGACCCCTGCAGATCAGCGGTACCGAGACAGGGCGGCTAAAGGTAATAACATGCCGGGAGCCATGCTACTCACCCACTATACCATGTGCACCACTGCACTACCTAAACCTACTGCTACACCTTGTATGGCAAGTGAACAGCGTGGCTCCAAGAATTGTTACCTTTACCTGTAGCCGCACTGTCCTGGAAAAGCTGATCTGCAGAGGTCCTGGCTGTTGTATCATCACACATGTAATATTGATGGCCTATCCTAAGGACAGGCCATCAATATTAGAAAGATGGATAAATCCTTTAAAGAGGTTTCCAGGAATTGGAGCAACCCATATAGCTTGCGGGAGGTGTAAAGTAAAAAATAAGTAAATTAAAAAGCATACTCACCTGTCCCCGGCGCTCCGTTGTCCGATGCCAGTGTCCATTCAGTCTCATGCCGGCGACTCCTTGCTGGGAGTCCTGCACCTCATGTGATCTCTAAGACCAACACAGTGGTCGCTCCAGTTTATGGACAACCTCTTTTAAGGGGTTGTCTGGGCCAAATTTTTCTATGGTCACTTCACTGATCCCCCCACATAGTGGCCTCTTCACTGGTCCCCCATACTGTATGGGGAACAGTGATGGGGTCATTATATTGTGTGGGAGCAGTGATGGGGGCTAACATCCTGTGGGGAGGACATTAAACTGTGTGGGGCATATTAAAGGGGTTGTCCAGGGTTAATTTTTTTTATGGCCTATGCTCAGGACCCACCTAATGTGTCACACTTTAAAGAGGTTGTCCAGTATAATTTTTTTCTTTTTTAGAGTTAGTCTGGGGGAGGTGAATCCCCCCATATCCCCCCCCCCCCAAAAAAAAAAAAAAAAACATACTAAACACTCACCTGTATCCGGTGTCCTCCCAGCACGGTCCGGTCCTGCAGCTCCGCTGTCTTCTTTTTGACGGAATTCCTCACTGGCTGTGACGTCCCAGGTTCCTTTCCTTAGGCCGCTGATTGGCCTCAGGGGTCACATAATGTCACAGGTAGTCATGTGCAGGGGGAACTTCAGCTGGAAGAAAACAACAGAACTGCAGGATCAAACTGCGCTGGGAGACACTGGGGACAGGAAAGAAAGTTTTTTTGTTTTTTTTTGTTTTGTTTTGTTTTTTTCACCTGCCCCGGCGTAATTAAAAAAAAAATGGAGTATAAGCTCCACAGTGGCCCCCACCCAGTATTATAAGCTCCACAGTGGCCCCCACACAGTATTATAAGCTCCACAGAGGGCCTCACACAGTATTATAAGCTCCACAATGGCCCCCACACAGTATTATATGCGCCCAATAACCCCCTCCGCTTCAGTGCTATTACTATACTTTGTGGTCTCCTCAGACCCCAGAGTATAATAATCGGAGGCTCAGGGGAAGTGATTAAAAATAACAAACTCTCATACTCACCTTGTCTTACCTTTCCTTGTCATCCTCGCTCCATCCTGCCGTCTTCAGCGTCTTCAGGCCCTTTTCCGACGTCGCTGCTGAGGCCTGTGATTGCGCCCCCACGTACGCCCACTGACGTCATTACGCGGCCGCGCCCCATGTGAGCGCTGGGGCCTAATCACAGGCCTCAGTCACATGACGGAGGAGCTCCGGAGAAAATGCTGTGCCCAGGAGAGGTGAGAATATGTATTTATTATATTCAGTCACCTCCCCTGTCCTGCTATCTATTGGAAAGGGGCCTGCAATATGCCAGGGTCCCTTTCCAATAACAGTATGTATAGCGGTCGGGGAGCCAGGCTTTCCCCGACCGCTATCATAGTGGTCCGGGGCCCCGCCCATCTCCAGCTGGCCGCGGGCACCATACCCTGCCGGGTCCGGTCGTTACGCCACTGGTCAGGGGCCCGATCGGGATGGTCAGGATCCCGATTGGGCCCCCATGACATGAGGACTAATAGTCGGGGCTCGGGGCCCACCGGTGGATTCGCCGGTTCCCCGGTGGGCCAGTCCGACCCTGTAGCTGAAGTACAGCGCTCAGCCATCTTTGACGCTCCCTTTGAAATGAATGAAGTGGTGCGCATCTATGCTGACCACCACGCCATTCAAAGCAGGAGGCAAAACTGCCTCTTTCTCCTGATAGGTGAGGGACTCAGCGGTCAGACCCCCACCTATCTGCAAATCCTATAATTTATGTAGATGGGATTACCTCTTTAACTCCTTCCCACTGCAGCCAGTTTTTGACTTCCTGACAGAGATCAAGTTTTCAAATCTGACATATGTCACTCCATGCAGCGATAACTTTGGAACACTAACTCAAAGTGATTGAGATTATTTTTTTGTGACGTATTGTACATCGCCCATGTTTTGTGTTTAATTATGAAAAAATAGGAAATTTGGTGGAAATTTTGAAAAATTTTTAAAAAGTTTGAAATGATGAGCTTTTCATAGATACTCATACCACCAAATTAGTTAATAAATCTAATTTACCAGATCTCTACTTTATGTTGGCATTAAACTTTAATCACTCTTTGAATTATAAGCCTTTATAAATGTCCGTAAAAAATTAAACAGCAATTTTCTACATTTCCAAAACCCATTTTTCAAGGGACTAATTCAGTTCTGAAGGGATTCTGAAAGGCCTCTGTATTAGAAACCCCCATAAATCGCCCATTTTCAAAACTGCACCCTTTAAATAAGTCAAAACAGCATATGCAAAGTATCTTATTTACTTTTTCACTTGCATTGGGATGTGAAAATGAAAAAAAAAAATTTCATCTTCACAAAGGGTTAAAGGAGAATAACCAACTAACATTTTTCTCCTGAACACAACAATATCCCATGTGTGTGGGTACACTGATGTACGGGCACATGGCAGGGCTTGGAACGGAAAAAAGGTATCATGTCCCATTTGCAGAGCCCCTGAGGTTCCAAAATAGTGAAAACCCCCAAAAGTGACCTGTCTGTCCAGACATCCTAGACAGACAGAAGGACCTCCAGTCTGAATCAAGATTTCATAAAAACACACTTTTATATTTAATCACATTTTTACTCAGAATTATATTTCACATAGAGATACTCCCATGAAGAAGGCTTTCCTGCACTTTAGCAGATGTTTAGTCTTCTAAATAAAGTTCTTCAAGGAAAGCAACCTTGTCTTCTGTAGAGTCCCTGGTGGCAAAAAGTGCAGATGAGACCTCTGGATCGGAGCAGGAAATCCTAAAGGTCAAGGAGTAGGGAGACTGTGACTTCTTGTTGGCTCTCTGGCATGAATGGGTCCAAGAAGAAGACATAGACATTGTAATCTCTGGTTGAGAACCTGTCAATGGAGTCATAGTGGAGTAGTCCTCATCCTCGACTTTTTCAAATCAAGAAAGAATCCAATGGCTTCCTGAGTGATCCTGGTGGGTTGTAAGTCTCTGTATCTTCTGGATGAAGTAGCAGTTTCCTTAGTAGACATTCAGAATGCTGTTCCAGTAGGTCCATGGAGGAGGCCAACTAAATCTGGCCTGGAAAACACATGGAAACCAGTGTGAGAAAAAAAAAAAAACAAGACCTATTTAAAGTGTAACTAAACTTTCGGTAATATACTTTATTAACAAATTTTGGATCATTTCTGTGAAATCCTGCATTTTTTCACTCTTTCCCTTGCTTCTCACTAAATGTTACTGTGTACGGAGTAGGGGCTGTGTAATATGTAGAGAATGAGAGTAGGGGAGGGTCACTTCAGTTATATCTTGGTTATTATAAAACATACAAACTTGGTGTCAAATGAAAAGAAGATTTCTCTTCTTTCATGTGACACTAAAGCTGCAGTGCTATCTAAATTATTTCCAGAGATATCACTGGTTGAAAACAGCTTTGATTTGGATATTTATATGATATAAAAATCCCAATCCTGACTGTTTTCACAGTGATATCTCTGGAAATAATTTAGATAGCACTGCAGCTTTAGTGTCACATGAAAGAAGAGAAATCTCCTCTTTCATATGACACCAAAAGCAAGTTTGTAGGTTTTATGTCTGAGATATAACTGTTTGAAATGACCTTCCCCAATCCTCATTTTCTCTACATTTTACAGCCCCTACTCCATACACAGTAACATCCAGGGAGAGGCAGAAACAGCTCTAAATACAGAAAGGGAAAGAGTGAAAAATGCAGGATTTTACGGAAATTACAAAATTAATGACACAAATACAGTCAAAAATCAAAAGTTGTCCGAAAGTTCAGTTACGCTTTAACAAGACATATTTAACTTATTTAACCCTTCCCCGACATCCGCTGTAATAGTACGGCGGATGCCAGGTGCTTAAATATGGCGGCCGCTCGGGACCCGAGCAGCCGCCATAGCCGCCGGGTTTCTGCTGTATTATACAGTAGACACCCAGCGCTAATGCCCGCGATCAGTGCCAGTGTGAAGGCTCCCAGGCCTGTCTTTCATTAACTTCTATTGCAGGCTAGTCTATGTAGCCTGCAATAGAAGCACCGCTTTTTTGCAATGCATTGTAATGCATTGCATTAGTGATCAGACCCTCTGGGGTTCAAAATCCCTAGGGGGTCTAATAAATGCAAAATAAAAGATTTAAAAATATATATATATATATTAAAAGTTCAAATCACCCCCCCTTTCCCTAGAATAAAAATAAAAGTAGTTAAATACTGTGAAACACATACACATTAGGTATCCCTGTGTCCGAAAATGCCCGGTCTACAAATCTATAAAAATATTTTTCCCATATGGTAAATGCCGTAGCGGGAAAAAAAAAAAAATCAAAAGTGCCAAACCGCCATTTTTTCACTGTTCTGATGAAAAGAATTTGAATAAAAAGTGATCAAAGCAATAGACATTCCCCGAAATGGTATAACTAAAAAGTACACCTGGCCCCGCAAAAAAAGATGCCCTATGCATCCCCATACACGGAAGTATAAAAAAGTTACGGGTGTCAGAATACGGCGACTTAACAAAAATCCAAAACTGTGCAAAAACATATATTTTTTAAGGGGTTAAAATGTAAATAAAACCATATAAATTTGGTATCCCCCCGAATTGAACCGAAACATAGAATACAGATGACATATCATTTTGACTGCAGAGCGAACACCGTAAAAACGAAGCCCGTAAGAAAGTCACACAAATGCACTTTTTCTTCAAATCCACCCCATTCTGATTTTTTTTCCAGCTTTCCAGTACATTGTACAGAATAATAAATGGTAGCATCAAGAAAAAAAAATTTGTCCCACAAACATTAAGACCTCATATGGCTCTGAGAACGGAAAAATAAAAAAAAAGTTATTGGGTTTGGAGGGGGGGGGGGTCAAAAACGAAAAATGTCACCGGCGGGAAGGGGTTAAAGAAGTTTTATTAAAGGGGTTGTTTCATGAAGATAACCAGTCAACGTGTCCTGTTAAAAATAATGGGCATCGTTGAAGAGGGTCTTCTACACCAGACCCTCCTCTAGATGAGCTCTATATGTGGGCATACATGTTAGATGAATGCCAACAGAAACCACTGAATCCTATGGGAGCAGCTGACCATCTAATGTGTATAGTAGGGTCCCGACTCTTCCCTCATGGCAGATAGTGGGGGAAATGAGGATCAGGCATGTTGAATTTTAAAAGGTCTGATCCCTCGTTTCCATGGGAGATAAACCATTGCTAGAGGTGTTTGCCAGCACCTTATTCCCCTTCCTTACTGTATGGAAGAAATAGCTGTCAGCCGAACACAGTATGGCAGACAGCTAATGTGTATGTCCAGCTTAAGAAAAAAATACAGCTCTGGCAGAATCACCCATGTATTACCCTATAGTGATTGTGGCTTGCACTTGTGAGAGATGTGCAGTACCAAATGTAGCCACATTGGTCAAAGCAGTGCTGTGTCAGAGTGCAGTAAAGGAAACACTCAGGAAAAGTTTGTTCATTGGGATGCTACGGGTTGGAAGCCAATAGGTGGCCACAGTATGCACAGCTCTCTCCATTCACTTCTATGACAGAAATAGGTGAAAAAGGGAGAGGGGACCCCCATTCTCAGCATATAGATGGTACCTGCACCCACTGGACATTGTGACTTAATGTAAAGTGATTATTCTTGGCTGAATCATGAAAAGCTGAGGCTGTCCCCCATACCTAGATGATATGGGATTGTGCACTTACCAATGACTCTCTGCCCTTTTTAGGTGGGTACCACGCCCCGCACCCTTACAGTCAGGCTTCATCTTGTATGTGCCGATGACTTTATTCCTTATATATGACAAGTAAACACAAAAATAACTTCAAAAAGCAGATGGAGAATATGAAGCTCCTGGGCCCTACTATAAAATCTGTAACCGAGCCCCCACCTTGTCTTCGTATGTTTTTGAAGTGCTTTTGAGTCCACAATGGCACCAGGGTCCAGGTGTGACTGCTACCTCTGAACCCCCTATACCTATGTGATGAGTTGTATTTTTTTACATGGTACCATTTTAGGATATACAAAAGGGGGAATTTATCAAGCCATGCACCAAAAAGTCATAAAGTAGAGATTTGCAACTTTTTGAGCTCATTTGTACAAAATATGCGACATTTACGTTTTTTACACTGCTCATTCCACTTTTGGTAAGTGGGTGTGATCAGCCCATCTAGTTGTCTGTACTCCAGATTTATCAACTATTGTCAGCAAAATTGTCATAATCTCTCTCCAGTGAATGGGTAGCATAGAAAGTGGAGTAACATCTCAGGACAGAAATGTGAGACTCAGAGGCGTAGCTAGGAGTACAGCACAGGGTGGAGAACACATTGGAGAGGCCCCCACCCCAACTATACTGATATTACCACCATACAGTGACCATACAGCACCAGATACCGACTCTACACATAGCATATGGTGACCATACAATGGTGGATACAGGGATCTGCAGACAGTACACGGTGATAATATAGTTTAGGATATCGGCTCTAGAGAGGGCTCTGCAAAAAAGTATACAGTGACCATACAGTGGTAGATACCGGCTCTACAGAGAACTCTGCAGACAGTATATGGTGACCATATACTGGAAAATACCAGCTCTACGCAGGGCTCTGCAGACAGTATATGGTGACCATCTACTGGTAGATACCAGCTCTATACAGGGCTCTGCAGAGAGTTGATGGTGACCAAATAGTGGTAGATGCAGGCTCTAACCAGGGCATTGCAGACAGTATATGGTGACCATATAATGGTAGATACCGGCTCTACACAGGGCATTGCAAACAATTTAGATGAATATGACATAGAAAACATTTAGTTGCTTACAGGTGACATCTCTGACTAATCCTTCACATTTCTTCTCTCTTCCATCTGGAACACCATGACCACTTCTTCCAGCTGTGACTTGTCTCTGTAAAGTTTGTAACATAGATATCTTTGGCTTCTCACTTTTCCAGGCACCCAATCCACATTGTCCTCATTTACACAAGGTCCCCATCCCATGGCTACCCCAATTATAATATAAAATCTCTTGGAAATGAATAATACCCCCCGAATTAACAATACCGCCTGTGTGTCCAATAAATTAATAGAATTCCTCAATTAATGTGGCTGCTTCCCTGACAACCTGCTAGATTTGCTTGCTTTTCCAGGAGTGTGGGAGGTCACCCCTTTATTGGGAGCCTCCCAGAGCTTCCAGGAGAGTTGGCAAGTATGGGTAAGAGTCATAGAATCATCCGTCAGGTATCTTCTCAGACTGATCTCTCGGAGACAGAGCAGCTTACATTATATGACAGCAATTAATATTTGGAGCAACAAGGGTGACATATAAAAGGGCCATAGCACTCTCACAAAAAGAGATGGCCACAACCGTAGGGGCGTTGCTTGGCCTGTGCGTGCAGTTTTCCTAGAACCTGACAGCAAAATGTTGGCAAATATGTTCTTAACTGTGCTCTCTTAACTGATTATAAATACTCAACTAATCACACATCTATGGGGCTCACAGGCGGTGTTCCAGCCACACTACGGCCGCAGTCAGCACCACTGGGGTGTCCGATGCTGTTACATAAAAAAGTGAAAACACTGCCTGACTGGTGGCTTTACCTCATAACTGGCAGGTTACCGTGCAAGCAATATATGGAGCAATATGAATGTGCCCAAATGTGACCAACTACACACAGTCTACGCAACACCACATTAAAATATGTTCACAGTTTCCAATTCTGCGGCCAATGCAAACACGTAAGGTTGATGTGTGACATTACACTAGAAATGAATCAGAGGAGGTAGGACTACTTACCTAAGTGATATGTATCTGACCAGAGCTGCCCTTTTCCTCCTCCTCTTCCAGTCTCCAATGTCCTGGCTGGTTGACTTTGTATGGCTCCTACAATGAAAGTCTAAGGGAAGAGTTAACAGCCGAATATTGTAAATTCAAGGTATCAGTATACTGGTGGCAATGTTTTTTTTTGCTTCTCACTCTTCACTCCACGTGGATACCATTTATGTAGTCCCCAATTAGCTATTATTCCTTTTGCCTCTAAGATCTAAATTAGTTTTTAACGGTGTCCCCTGTCAATTAGAATGTTGTCAGAAGTCTGATCTTCATCAAGGTTCCTGGTACATGTAGTTCTGCTTCTGGTTTTGACTTCTGGCTTCATCTGACAATTTTCCTGCCTTCACCATCCTCCGAAGTCATATGGCTTTTTCAAAGCTGCTGCTCTTGGCATCTCTTGGTTCTGACCTGGGCCAGCTCCTGGACCAGCTCCAGGACATTTCTGGCATCTTCTGCTTTAATGTCTAAGATCTTCTCTACTTGTGGCTCATGTTATCTCCTGCTTCCATCCAAGACCTTCTCTTGGTGGCTACTCCGTGTATAATCCAAGGCCTTCTCCTGATCGTTACTCCTGGGATCTCTTGCCTCGATTCAAGCCCTTCTCCTGGTCATGGCTCCTGGTATCTACTACTTCCACCCAAGTCTTTCTCCTGGTCGCCGCTCCTAGTGTCTCCAGGTTCTGCCCAACGCCTGTTCCTGGTCTCTGTTCTCTGGTAAAATTTGGGGCATTTAAGTCCCATCCCCTGGTTCCATCTGAGGCCTACTCCTGTGTTGCCAGGTCCAACCCCACTATTCTTGAGTGGCCATTTCCTGCTCTGATGCTCCTGTATTGCCACATCCATGTCTCTTTCTCTTGGTTTGCCTATTCCCGATGTCTCTATAGTGGTGGACTTGTCCACTGTTGTCTCTGATTCTTCTCTGTAATATCCTGCTGAAAGTAAATCTTGTTGCCAAGTTTTGTCTACTCCCACTTGCATTTGACGTGACTGTGCAGATGCACTTGTTCTGCTCCTCAGAGTTGGCCTGTTTTAAGTTTTTCCTGAGTGTTGCTGATTTATGGTTGTGAGTGATGTCTCCTGTTTTAATCCTTGGTTCCTGTATTTGATTCTTGAACTGTTCTCCTGGTGTTGATCCCTGGTTAGATTTGAGTCTTCATGACAGTCCTATTGCAGCGACAACAGTGCTACTTTGCTACTATGACATTGAACCTGTAATGTGACCACAGCCCACTCCTGCACATGGCATTGAGGACTGTTGTCTCCTGGTTTCATCCAAGGCCTTCTCTTAGTCACTGCTCCTAGTTTATCCAGGTTCTGTTACGCCCCCCTGTCCTTTATTAATTGAGCTTTAAAAAACAGAGGTTTTGGCAGTTTGCTGGTCTGAAACATTCAGACAAAAATAACCTCCTTCCTCATCACCTCCTAAACTCCATTATATCACGTCACACATCAAGAGAATTACATATATTTGCAAATAATCCAACAATTACTTTTTCTAATGTTTTTTTACATATGTGAATTGGTTTCTTTTCCACATATCCAATTGCGGAGGATCACATCTTCTACTTGATAAAAATTACCTGTGCTGATATCTGACCTCTTACCTAAAGATCACATGTTCTCTCAGAATAAAGTAACATTTGACTTTACTGAAGTGTAACTTACAATATACAGTTTTTTAGAATTATATTTCTATCAGTATAAAACAAGTCATGCAACACAATATATTTGCCCAAAAATGGTCCTATTAAACTCAGTCAACTAGCCCAGCAGAAAACAATTACTCACTTAGCTAAGATAATGGAAAATTAGAAAAGTTCTAGATCTCAGAATGGGGTGGGAAAAATAAAAATAATATTGCTGCATTCTTAAGGGTTTAAAGGGGTTGTCCACAAACAAAAAAGGTTAGAAACTGCTGAGGGCACTATAAAAAAAATGGATATTTGTACTCACTACAAAATTATTTTCTTGTTGTATTCATTGGCGGACACAGACCATGGCCACAGACCATGGGTACAGACCTGGCAACTGGGCTAAAGCCTCTCCAGAGAAACTATGCTAGCCAGTTTCTACTGCAGCAATAGGAAAGAGACACAAATAAACAATAAAAAAAAAAAAAAAAAAAAACGTAGAACACACAACAACCATCAATATGTCCTGAACCTGAGAATGAGCCAAAACAGCCCGGGGCAGGAACAACAAGAGAAAAAAAAAAAAAAAAGGGGTGGTCTCTGTGTCCCCAATGGGTAACACAGCACCATAGGATATCCTAAAGCAGTCCCAGAGGGTGTGAATTACACAGCCATGCAAACAACCTAGCACATAGCCACTTGCAGAACTTTACGACCCAAGCTGACATCGGCAGAGGCCACAGAATGGATCTGGTAGAACTTAGTAAAAGTGTGGACAAAGGGCCAGGTGGCTGCTTTACAAACTTGTGAGGCAGAAGCCTGATGCTGAACAGCCCAGGAGGCTCAGACAGCTCTCGTGGAATGAGCCATCATGCAGAGAGGAAGCAGCCTCCCTGATAGCAGACTCTACCTGGAGATGAAAGCCTTGGAAGCAGCCAGGCCCTTGTGAGGGTCCCCAGGGAGAACAAGCGAAGCGTCCGAACGACAGAAGGAGTCCGTGAGAGACAAAAAGACCCGGATTGCAGAAAGAAGGTGTAGTGAACTGCCATTTTTACTAGTATATAATGTATCTGGCTTCTTTGCCCCTGCAGTTTGGCTTCAGAGACCCCAGGCATTCAGTGCAAGTTTTGTTTTGTAAATACAGTGAGTCAGACACATGTGAGGCAGAGCTGCTGGGGGGAGAGATGTGAGCAGAGCTGCTGAGACAGACATGTTATGTCTGGGGGAGTCTAAGAGCCACTTGTTCCTCTTTACTTCACAGTATATAGTTAGGTATGGGTTACCCCCTATATACTCACAGGACCTAGCTAGTAACCGTAGTTAGGGATCAATATATATATAGTTCAGGGCAGTGATAGGTTAGGCTTCCGAAGGCCAACTAGCTAGTTAGAGGCCCGGTGGCACTAGTAGTTTAGCTGGCAGGTTAAGGACTCAGTGTTAGGGTAGTCAGGCCTGCATCTACTGCCGTCACCGTCGCCCTGTTTGCTGCCTGTGAAGAATTTCCCCCATCATCATCATCTCCTGATTGGCTGTCTGTCATCTCCTGGAAGAATCCAAGGATCCACAGTCATCCACAGGGGCCCCTGCATCTCTTCTGTTGCCTGGAGGTATTGTGCACTGGACTCTTGCTATATATCTATATATATACCCAGGTATATAACCTAAGACGGTTGAGGACTTGCTGGTTGTTGTAGTATTGCTGTGTTCTGAGTATATTTTATGTATGTATTATTACCCTCTTGATTCTTATAAAGCTACTGTTAATACCTTATGTGGTATCTGTATGTATTCTTCAGACTGTGAGATTAGTACAGTGATCCTTGTTAAGGCTACTAACTGTACTTCATGGGTAAGTCCCAGGAAGAGATTTTCCCTGTAATACAGAGGCTCTATCCTGGGTGGAGGCACTGATATATTTCATATATGTTCCCACTCTTCCCTTCAGCGAAGGCTTCAGGTCCCATTATACACACAGGTCAGCGCCAGAGTCTGTTGCTGGAGGGATAATACTCATACCCCCCCCCCCCAAATAGGGCTACAAAGGTAAGACGATGTCCTTATTAATGTGGAAAGAAGAAACCATCTTAGGCAGGAAAGACAGTGGCAGACAAAAGGACAACATTGTCCTTGTGGAGAACATGAAAAGGAGGCTTCCGGGCCAGTTCCAAGTCTCTGCGGATGGAAGTAACGGCCACCAACAAAGCAACCTTCAGGACAAAAGGAGATCGGAGGTCTTGCGTAAAGGCTCGAAGGGGGGAGTCTGAAGCACCTCAAGGACTAGATTGAGTTTCCACGGGAGGATGGTAGGAAGGAGCGCAGTAAAGTTTTCACCTGAGGCCAGAATCTTCTAAAAAAGAATGGAAAGAGCAGACACCTGCCCTTTAAGATAAGAAAGACCAAGTCCCTGTCCAGACCAGACTAGAGAAAAGCCAGGATCCTGGGAGATCCCTAGGGAGGAGAGCCACCAAAGAAGCTTTCGGTGAACCTGGGGAGACAGGAGGGTCAGATGGTTGAGGTTGGACAAAGACTTATCCCAGTGGGCCAGAATCACCAATTGCAGAGGACGTGAGTGGAATTGAGCATAAGGGAGAGCCTTGAAGATTTGGACCATCATGCCCAAGACCTGCATGCAGAACTGAAGAGAACACGGAGAATTCTGTAGGTAGGACACACTGGATCGGAGAGCAAGGTTCTTGGACTTCAGAAGGAGAATCTGGCCCTGCTGCATATCAAGGATCATGCCCAGGAACACCCAAGATGCAGAGGCCAGCCCGAAGGGGAGCGCAACAAACTGAAAGCAGTAGGCATTGCAAATATATATGGATGACAGGAATTCGCTGGTCTCCATGGATGCCACCACTGACCAACTCCATGCAGAACCTGCGGACAAGGACAAACCGGTTGAGCCCCTTCAGGTCCAGGATGGGATGAAGGGAGTCGTCTCTATTGGGGACATTGAACAGGTTGGAGTAAAAGCCCTGGAAATGCTCTGAAGCGGGGATGGGGATAATGACGCCCTGGCATTGTAAGGTAGAGACTGCTTGTAGAAAGGCAGCAGCTTGAGCAGGGGAAGAAGGCAAAGTTAATGGAAACAATTTTCTGTAAGGAAGGTCATAGAACTCCATTGAGTAGCCGGTCGACATCATCTCTCAGACCCAGGCATCGTCAACGCTGGCAAGCCAGATCTCCCTGAAGGAGTGTAGCCATCCAAGGAGCCCCAAGTAGGGGAAGATCTTCATGCAGAGGAGAGCTTGAAAGAGGAAGGCCTGGAGGACTTGGTGCAGGACTGCCAGACAGATCTGCTCTTGAAGGTTGCCTTCTCGGAGCGGGTGGCCCAGGAAGACTGCCTTCTGCAGTGAGAGGTGGAGCCATGAAAGGAGTGAAAACGCTGAGAACGGCTGGAGGAGGGTAACTGGCACTTAGAATGCCTATGAGGGAGGAGAGATTTTTTCCCCCATGTAGCTTCATATATCAACTTCTCTAGACCTTTGCCAAAAAGCCGGCCCGGATCGTCGTGAGAGAAGGGAAGAACCACAACGCCATATTAGAGACAGATTCAGCATTTCATGAATAGATCAAAATAGTACGGCGGATTGTCCTTGGGTTGGCTACTGCCTTGGCAGAGTCCACCAAGGGAAGAATGATAACCTGGGAAAGCCTGGCTTTTGTGGGTCCATTGCGGGAGGCTCTGACCACTTGGAGTCTGAAAAAGGAAAGAGGACATCCAACTTCCTAGTGGATGGTAGGGGACAGTCCAAGTGAAGCCTTCTTCCTTTAAGACTTGGGTAAACACCCAGTGGTTGGGGAAGACCAGAGGAGGGCGACGACTGAGGCGGAAGGAAATGTCCTCTTGAGAAATAGGATCCAGGTCCTCTGAGAAATACAAGGTATCTCTGACCGCACGGATGAGCTCCTGCATAACAGCAAATAGATATGCCTAGCTGAGGCTCCAAGTCTGAATTAGAGGCATTCCCAGGAGAAGCAGACTGTGAAGGGGGAGACAAGGTTCCGCCTGTTGGAGTGGAGCTGTGGCCCTATCTGGGCAGTGCTCAGAGGAAGGAGAGGAGGACAAAGACTTGTAGGAAGATTTCCTGGTCCTTTTGTGAGGAAGGTTTCTAGAGCTGGAAGGGGAGTAAAGAGGGTGCCTGAAGAGAATCCTAAAAGTTGCTGACTGAGCGGCGATCTGGGAAGGCAGCAGTTCCAAAGTTTCCACGACAGACTGGTTAAGTCTGGCAAGGTTGCCTATGGCCCAGGTAAGGGAAGCCTGCCAGTCTGGGGGTGGATCTGCTGTTGAGTAGCCGGGAGGGTCATGAGCTGGCTTAGACAGAATGCAGAAAGAGCAGATGGGCTCAAGTTGACCGCATGGCAACTTTTCATTACAGTGGGCGCACGTATATAATGTTGCAGAACCGGGGATTGGGGGGGGTTGGGAGTTTGCGGGGTGTTGTGGGGAGTCCAAGGGGCAGATTGTCTCATTGCAGAAGGACATGATGGAAGGAGCCCTAGGGTATAAAAAAAAAACAAAAAAAAAAAACACACAAGTGGAACTCAGAAAGTGAGTGGAAGTGAGCCCAGAAGAGATGATGGAAATGTGTATGCTGAAAATGGACATCGGGACCTGGATGGGGTCCACAGAAGAGTTTGTGTGTGGGGTGGGGGGGGAGACCAGCAAGTAACTAGAATGGCTGCCAGAGGGCTAGAGAAAAAGGCAGCATAATTGGGGGTCAGTGGTCAGTAGCTAAACCTCACCAGCAATGGATGCTCAGGTAAAGGTGGTCGGGGGAGGGGTGCTCTAGATGCCAGAGGGCTCCCAAGAACCATGCGCTAAGGCGGGAGGGGGGTTGTTGGAGCACTGGCGTACTTATCCAATGTCTTAGATGGTGGACCTCATACTTGATAGTGGCGTCAACAGCATTTCAGCCACTGATGCGGTAGTGGTGACAGAGCGCAGCACCCACATAGGGGTGCGATTATTCTTGCATACATGCTGAAAACCCCCCTGCACCTGAAAGAGAAAGAAAGAATAAAAACATAGCAAGACAGAGTTAGGTTGTGTCTGCCTAAAACT